>CAAKHG010050887.1:58259-77717 GCA_901007715.1 Dactylopterus volitans
CCACGCCGAGGCCTGTTCGGTTTCGTTTTTTACTCCCATTTGAATCGATTTGAATTTGCATGGACGTTTCGGGCAGCTCATCTGTCTCTCTGGTTCAGAAATAGTTGCATAAGCAAAGGAATCACGCCTTTATTTTAGCCAAGCTTCAAATCAAACGACGGCCAAGATTATTGTCAGTATTGAGTAGAAAACAAAACTGTACGTCTGAGTTCTATAATCAGCGTATCGTCTCGCTATATTGTACATATATTCTTAGACACAGCGCGAGCCCATTTCCTTGTTGTAAACATGACCCGCTCCTCTTGTTTTTTTCGTTGCGAAACAAGGCACTAGATTATACATTTTGCAGCAGGGTGGAACCTAATCTGTTATTCTTCACGTTAGATATTTATTACTACTTGTCTGTAAAGGTATTACTTGGATCAAATATTCTCAGAGCTCCAAGGTGCCATGCATTAATATTGCGCGTGTATATGTATTTATACAGTATACATGTCACACAGCAGCTCAGACTAGTAATGTAAATAGGCTTCTGAAGTAGGTGTTCGTTTGTCATTGCATGCCCAAAGTAACAGAGTCCTTAGTTTGTTTTCCCTCCCCAATTTGTCGTGGTGCGCAAAGACACAAGTAGAATGACGCATTCAGATTTTTTTTTTTACTTTGACAGCCACCGAGTCCTCATTCAACCTTTTCCCCTAAATGTGTATCCTAACAAGTTATATGTTTTATGTTTGCACAGCCTTGATACCTGTGGACATCATTATGGATCCAGTGGAAAATAACACAGTCACAAATGCTGATAACTTGGGTAATGCCCATTCTTCAATCTATGACTTGCTCTGTAGTCTGTATAGACTGTTACTACAAAAGCATGGAAGGGACTTTTGCTTTGTGTTTGTTGATCATTTCTGCTTCTGTGCTTCTGTAGGGGAACAGCAGAGCCATCCAGAAGAGACAGAGGTAGGTGTAAGGCCGACCCTGTCACAGGTCAGGAAGTCCTGGGGCTTCAGACGGTCAACCATTGCTAAAAGGGAGTTCATGGAAGAAGTAGGAGAACTTACCCACAGTCCTCCACCTGCACGGAGAAGTAGAAGTCGCCGAGCTAATCAGACGCCACAGACCTCTACCGACACCAGAGCCACCCAGAGAGCTACCCGTGCATCTCGGGCTGTAATAGATGAGCTCGAGTGGTCTGCCCCATCTTCACCTGTATCAGAGGAAAGCAAGCCAGCCTCAGAGGCATCTGCAGGAGGGAACCTTGACCCCAGCATGTGGCAGGATTTTGGTTCCGCCTTTCACACTGCCTTCTCGCTGCTTGGGGGGAGTGAGGGCTTGTCGATGTCGGATGCATTGGCCACCCCTGACATTTTTGAAGCTGCTGATGCAATTGAGGCACCCCCTTCACAGGCTATAGAAGAAAGAGAAATGCCTGATAATATGGAATCTGCTGATGACATTGAGTTTTTGCAGCCTGTTGATCGTGACAGTGTGGCAAGAGGGGAAATTGATGACGTAGTGGTGATTTCGAGCCAAGAAGAAAGCAATGATGAAATGACTCTGATACAGATTAAGGAGCAACTGGCACTCAAAAGCAGGCAGGGAGATGCAAGACCTGGTGGGGGGAAAGGGAGAAGAGCAAAGGCCAGAGGGAAAGGGAGAGGAAGAGGGCGAGGAAGGGGGAAAGGCAGAGGAAAGGGCAGAGGAAGAGGCAGGGCAGTCGAGGTTGACTCATTCACAGAAGAAAATGAGGAGCTTAATCCAGCTGAACAGCAGCTGCAAGAAGAGCAAAATGAAAATGATGCTCCCAGCCCCACCGAAATTGAGATATCACCTGCACACTCTGTCACTTTAAGCCCTGCTCAGCAATTGAGCTCAGACTGCATAATCATAGACACAGATTTAGACCAAGCTACTGATGTAACACCAGGTCAGTATGATGATGCGCCTGAGGAAGAGGAGGATGGGAAAAAAGAGGAGGGGGAGGACGTGAAGAAAGATGACAACGACAATAAGGATGAAGCAGAGTATTCAAGCATATTGGATACCGTGGGTTATGACCCCAATGCGCTGTACTGCATCTGTCGCCAAAAGCACAACAAAAGGTACACACTCATTTCTGGTAACGTCATTCATTGAGATGTTTGCATACCTAGACCATCTGTCGGTTTCGCTTCTCTGATCTCTGTTTTTCGTTCGCCTCCTAGATTCATGATTTGCTGTGATAGTTGTCAAGAATGGTTTCATGGCGACTGTGTTGGTATGAGTGAGACACATGGCCGTAAGATGGAGAGGAAAGGGCAAGAGTACATCTGCCCCCCCTGCACTGCAAAGAAACAGAGCCAACTCCAATCTGAGTCTCGCACACAGCCAGAGTCTGAGCCAGAGCTTAGCTTGACTAAAAGTCCTGCTGATGAAGTGGTGGAAGCACACAAGGAACAGCAAGCCATCAAGGTTAGAATTTCACTTGGGTTGTAAGAGATCCCCAGATGGCCAGCTGCACTTCGTTTATTGATCACTTTGCACTTGCACTTATCTTAGCAGTTACATTATGAGCAAATCCCTTATTTGCATGACAGAATTCAGGTCTCTGGGTCTAAGATGAGTATCTGGTTTCAGGAGACTGTTCATTCGGAGGTGGAGGAGGTGGAGGAGACTACAGCAAAAAGGCCAGAGCCTGAACCTGAATTGGAGATGGAGACAGAAAGCTCTTTCCCCCTGTGTATTGGACCTGGATGTTACAAACAAGCTTTACCAGACTCTGTTTACTGTGGCACTGATTGTATCCTTCAGCATGCTGCTTTCACTATGAAGTCGCTCTCCGTCCCTAAGGTGCCAAAATCCAGAGCACAATTGCGGAGAAAAGCTACACCTGCAAAGCCCGCCACAAAGGTAATTCATTTCAACATCAAGATACAAGAATTGAGATCAAAATGTTCTGCATGTGGTGCCTGATTCAATGAGAAACTTATTTAGCTGTCAGAATTACTACTTTAATGCTTGACCTGAACAAATGTTTTCATCACAGGGTGAAAAGTTGGGTAGGATGTCTAAGAGGTTAGCAGGAAAAGCTGTTGCAGAAGTTGAAGAGGAGGAGATGAAGGAAAAGGATGGAAGGCAGAAAGAGGCTGCATCGCCCTTAGCCTGCGACCCCACTCTCACAGAAGTTCAGGCCACTCCTATACCATCATCTAAGTTAAACACAGCGTGTATGTACCATTCACTACTCATACACTTTCAAATCATACAGCAGTTTAGACAAGTGCCTTTTTTTGCACTACAGATTTCCTGCTTCTGTGAACCATTCCACAAAGTAACACAATCATGCACATCAATGACGCGCACACACACACACACAAGCGCACATGCGCGCGCGTGCGCGCACGCACATACTCTTTCTGTGGGATGATTGATAAGTAGCAGGGGTCAGCAGTGGGTAAGTATGTTGATTTTTTTTTTTATAGTTCTGTTTTGAATCTGAGTGCTTGAAATGCTGTTCCGAAACAGTCTTGACCTCCAAACTTTCCAAGCGTTCAAGCCAATACACCACTTTAAACCAGTCTCGTGTAACTGGCACTCTAAAAAGTAAAACACAGCAGTCGTGTGCGGGGTAGTATATGGGGGAGGGGGGGCGCTACCACATTTGGTATCCAGGTATTGAAACACTGCTCTGATATTCATTTTGTCTGACTTTGCAAACATCTGCAAAGTCAAAGGTTCTCACTGAAACATTCACATACGTTACAAGCAGAACATGACTGTCATCGACTGAGTGATCAACATGAGTTTGAATAAGCTTTGGTTGTTAAATTGAAGGGTTAACACATTGACACCTTTGGCAACAGCCTCATATTCTGGAAATATGCCTTCTACTGTGAACCAGACGACTATTTACAGTATGAAGACTATTTCAAGAGAACATACCCAGCCAAAGTTTAGAGTCCGTTTCTCATGGTAACCTGCAGTACACATGAAGCAGATGATTTTTTCAAGTTTAGCTGAGGGCCAACTGGAAGAAGCTCATACATTTGCAACATTGCCCAATGACTGAACCACATCCTGTGCATTCTCATGTGAAAGTACGGCCTCCAAAACAGAAGAATACCACTAAATTTCACAGCTTTATAAATCATGTACTCAACTATGAACCGCTTGACTCAGTTTGGTGATAAACAGATATAGAACCTTTTTTTATAAAGTACTGCTTCCCAGGTCAAGAATTAACCTTCAAACTCAATGGAAGAGGGTTATTTGAAAGCATCAGCCAACTGCTTTAATTTACTTTCCAAACCAGGGATGTTAAACTAATCTGTGACGGGGCCGGTGTGGCCGCAGGAATTCATTCCAGTTAAGCCAGAACACTCTGATTTGACTCAATCTGTGTGATTGAATAGCCCCTTATATCTACTATTCCCTAACCCGATGAGAAATGTCAAGGGGCAAGGAAAGATGTGGAGGAGAATTTGTTTCGATTTTGGAAAAGATGCTCGCGGACATCAGAGAATCCAACCGCTCTTAAGCTAGACTTGTCACTATGTGACAGTGGATGTTAATGAAGTAAGTCTGTCATTGAGGAATGACAGTGTGCTGAAGATGGACTGTAAAAAGTGCGACTGAACGTTGTGCGTTCTCAGTGTGGATCAGCAGTAGTGTGGATGTCTCGGTCAGAAACAAGATTCATTACCAAGATAGCAGTTGAAATAACCAGTAGATTATAGGCTACAAAAGCAATATGGATTGGTTGTCAAAGTGATAACTCATCTTCCTGTCCGATATTAATGTTATGCTCCCAACCTGTCTGAAATCAAATCAATTATAAATCCTTTTGAGAACATGGCCATCACATGTTAGACCTGCAGAACTATTGTGCTTATAATTGGGACATTTCCCCTATTAAAAACACAATTCAAACACAACTATACTTTAAAACAGCAGCATATACACTCACCAGCCACTTTATTATGTACACCTGTTCACTTACTTGTTCACGCAAATATCTAATTAGCATGGCAGCAACTTAAGGCATTTAGGAATGTACACTTGGTCAAGACGAGATCTGCTGAAGTACAAACAGATTCAGAATGGAGGAGATGGTTTGCTGTGCCAGCTGGGCACTACAACCATCTCTAGGGTTTTACAGAAAATGGTCTGAAAAAGAGAGTATCTGCTGAGTTGCTGCAGTAAACTGAGAGAGAGGCAGCAGCTTCTCAATTACCCCCTTGTTTCATTTGAGGTATGCAGAAGACCATCTCTGAACACACAACATCGAACCTTAAAGCAGATTGCCTGTAGCAGCAAAGTCCTTTGATGAGATACACCTTGCTTTCCAGGGGCTGGTGAGTGTATAATGGTCATTGTTCACCTGTTTAATTTAAAAACAACTTAATACCAGAGATTAAATTTATCTGTAACCGCAGCAGCGTCAATGGGACTATATGTTTAAATAACATAAAATATCAACATAGTAGGATGAAAAATAAAGGTAACCAAATATCTTAGGTGATCCGTATGATCCTCACGTCTAATGTCACTAGAAATTTTGTAGTTGCTAATGACATGAGAAACTGGGCGGTAGTTGACTGCGTCGCTTGTCATTTCTAGTTCATTTGTTTTCGTGAATGGCCGAACGGTGCGCAGCAAGGGATTGTAGGATGGCATTTTCTCCTTTTGTGAAGGAAGGTCCCGTGTATCCTATGCTAAAGGAGCTAACACAGAAAGCACTGAAGCTCCTTTCCTTCGTGTTTGAAACTTCGAACAGCTGTTATAATGGTGGCTATCTACTTCTGGGTCATTTCATTCAGTTAGGAACCATCCTAAGCAAAAAAGACGATTTAAACACACCCAACCAATCAAGTGAACTGCCTTCACTCTGCTGATTTGTTGTATCAGTTGGGCTCCAGCTTGGTTTGAAGAAAAGCTTGAAGCCAAACAGGCCCTTTCATGGATCCGTTTGACATCCCTGCTCCCAACCAATTAGGTGCAACATACTACCAGAAGGTGGGGGTGTCCACCTCTGTAATAAGAATACAAGGATACGCTAACTTTGCAAACATACGAACACTGTCCATGACATCATACTTAACTTCCTTCATAAACCATGGAATGAAGGAGTTAAAATTATTTTTGTGTCTTGCTCACAAGTGAGGGTAAAATAGAGCCTGAGGTAGATGGGTGGGTCAGTTTTTTGTTCCAAATCTCACCCCGGGTCATGAGCTTTAGGTAGTGACGGAGGTATGAAATCACGCACACTGAAACCAGTCGGACGATAATACAATTTTTAGTACTGTTACTGTTAACATGTCTGAACAGCTTAGTTACCACCACGTTGCCATCAACACACCCATTGTAGCTCCCCTACAAATGTAAATGGTAAAACATTGGCAATAACACAGAGATCAAACCTTTCACGACTCCATGGTACCACGGAACACACTCATTCAGAGGAGCCCATTTGATGTCGTGCCACATCGTTGGCGTCGACATTTCAAGGCTGATGGTTTCCTCAGGGTGGCTCATCTATGCAAAACACTCCATTGTCAGGTGCCAGGTCTGACAACTGCAAGCTTTATGAACCTATTGTTTATGTTGAAACGGTTTCTTCCCACAAATGCCACAATTAGTAGTCGTCTGACATTTCCGTTAGGGCATATTGTCATATATTTTTACAATTACACTGCTACATGTAATCAATGAAATGCGCAACATAACATTCAAGAAATTTCTTTCCCTGGTGTCACGATCGAAACCTGTCACCAGTGTCACGGAACACATGTTTCACTCAGTTGAGTCTCTTGATGCTTCATACAGCATCTTACCCATCATCACTCAACACACACACACACACGCGCGTACATACGTGCTCTCTCGCTCTTTCTCTTTCTGGGACTATTCATTTAAGAGACACCAGTATTAGGTTGGATAGAATCCTTAATGAACAGGGATCTCTGTGGAGGTGGAGAAGATTGACTACTAGCGGCTTCAGAGAGACAGAGGGGACTGGAGGATTCATCAGTACAGATGCTTAAATGAAGTTCCAGTTGGAGTCCTTATGATAATGAATGGCAGATGTGTTGCATCTCCATGAAGATGATTTGGAAGCATAAGCTGGCCGCCATCAGTAGAGGGCATCATTCATCTGTGCCTCTGAGAAGATTTCATCCTGCTGCACATGAAGAATACGAAGTTATTCAAGGCACTTGCAGTTCAGCATACCGTACCTGCACACAAAATCTAGATTTGGAACTTACTGGGTGGGAAATGGGCATCCTTTTAGCAGCAGATTTCTAGTTTTCGTGTTCATATAATGACTCAGGTTAATAATATGAAGCTGTACGAGTGCTGCCATGTTCCTTCAAATCCTCTAAATCTCCTTGCAATGCATCAACATTTTTCTACACATTCACACAACGGTGGCATCAAACAAAACGTTGATTATTCAAACTAAACAATTCAGTTCTTCCGTTGAACCATAACCTTCCCCCATTTGCCGCATTCTCTTTCCCTGTTTTGCATCACTAAGTCACTCAGTGAATGAGTAGATGACATTTCTTCAATATTTGGTTTCACCAAGAAGCGACCTAACAACAACTACCACTTACTAGGAGAAAAACTGTAAACCGACCACTTCTTCCAAGATAACGAAATCACATGTGAGGAGACAGTAGCTAGCGATGGCCTTTGATAGTTGGGAGCCAGTCTCATGAAGCGGGTATCCAGGGTTGGCTGGGCTCAACACAGAAAAGTAGCTTTTGTTGATTAAAATATTGGAATCTGACATGTTCAACTGCATATCCAGAAACAATTTCTCACATAAACCTATAGACCTCAATTTCAACAATTGTCATCTGAACCGCCTTCATTACATTAAGTAGTTCCAAATAATTGTTTGTTAGTGACTAAAATAACAGAAGCTTCAGAAAACCCTTTCATTATGGTTTTACATGTTTATCCCACATTTTGAAGCAGTTTCAAGAGCAGTTTTCAGTTTGAGCATCCTGACATCTTGACACCTTTGCCTGAGTTTTAAAAAGTCCTGATATATACTGATGGCAGGAAGAAAAATCGAATTCCGGAAGGACATTTACAATGAACAGATACCACGTGAAAACAAAACGCATTCCCACAAACATAATCCGTCATTGTCCAGCTGTACTTCCGAATCCGCTTTGGTCATCTGTTGGAGCCGCCTCTGCTTGACACCACATGGAGCCTGTAAGCCTCTTGATGTGTAGACATGGGATGTTGACACATTTATGGGGAAGCTCCTGACTGAGGCGCTGGCTCTTTGCAGACAGAGATCAAGTCTCCAGCTGTTGCGTTGCAATGGGTCTCACAATATTCTGAAGTTGTTGAGATCAGCAGGCAATGCAAGCTGCGACAGCATCTGCACACCAGCGGTCTTCGGGACAGGTGTGACCACTGCAGCCGAGTGTGGCCTGATGAACAGTGGCATCGGTCCACGTGATGACTCGCTGCACAGTTCCAACTCTACCTCAGATGGCATGGAGCAAAGAAAACTTGAGCATGGTTTTTTATGTTGGTGTGATCTTACCTTCATTTTGTGAGTTTTTGGGAGATGACATGGAAGCTGTACCTCCTGATTCTTAGTTTTGGCACAAATGGATGGCGTTTGTAATGCTCGGACAAGAGTTCTTGGCAAATCCACCACTTTGTGCAAAAGAACACTAACTGTAGCTATTCTCTTACGGAAAATGTTTCTTTTCCATCAGTATATACTGTACAAAACATGATTGCCAACTGCATAATTTTCCATCAGTACGTTTTTAAAGTGGCTTACTTTGTTGCAAATAGCCTAAGTCTAACCTACTCAACAAAAGAAAACAACTGCAGCTTCAGAAAACAATTGTTAAAGGTCTAAGGTTATCGGCATGTCATGGATTGTCATGGCAATGGATAGGTTGAAAACGACTACATGACTCCATGGCTTTTTCTACAATATAAAATGACTTATCTATTAGACGTCTTGGATTTTTGCCACATGGTCAGTTGGTTTCTTTTACAATACGCCTTCTAAACTGACTAGAAATGAGTATTGGCTAGTATTTCCAAAGCACCTCAGTGTAGGAAATCTGAGAGTCATATATTTTTAGTCCTAATTTTTTGAAGAAGGAATGAGGGAACTTTATCAGCTCTTAAACTAGGAAGTCACTTCTAATGACTTCTCTTGGTTTAGAGTATTTTTTTTTTTTTTATATGCCAGTAAATTAATATTTGGCACTGCTTTGAGATGATCTCCAAGAAATCAAAGAAATTTCTGTCAGTTCTGTGAGACACTCGAGTGACTTTGCTTTTATGTTTCCACCTTTTGAGTTGGTAGCTGTACCTGCCTGCTTTATTTTCTTGCTCCTCTGATTTTCGTTTAATTTCATTGCTCGTTGGCAGGATCATTCTCAAAATCGTATTCCTTGTCACACAGAAGCGCACAGTGAAATCCAACATGTTTAAAAACATCTTCCTATATACGATCGCTGCGTGATGGTAAGGTGATATCATATCGGGCCAAATTTGAAGAATCACTATTTGACAAGGTCTTTGGGAAGCTATTATTGAGGGTTTTTGCACTCGTGTTTTTTCTCCCTTTTTTAAAATTTTTTTTATTTATTTATTTATTAAAGCCATGTCAGAGGAATTTCACCCCACACCACTGTAGGCACATCAAAGACTAAGCACCACAGCAGCCTCACAATATGACTTACAAATGAGTTGAAAGGTTCGGCATCACTCCCTGTCTGAGATCATTAAGATAAATACACAAATGTGTCATTATTTTACACCAAATAAGATGTCAGTATTGCAAAGACCCCACATATTTTTCCTTGGAACAAATGGTTGAAACACATGTTGCTTTGCTATAGCTCGACATTGCAGCAGAACACCTCCATCGTAATCGAACGAAGCTCAAACACTGAACATGAACACTGGCCGATTTCAGCGATCTTTTTTTGCTCTCCACACAGCTTTGTGGCCCTCCAGGCATTAAAACATGGCCAAAACTACGTAGAACTCTGAAAATGATTTGAAAATTGTTAAAATTGTTGACTCATTGTATCATAGGCGATTTTAGGCATCTATGCATTGTGTGTACATTGTAAACAATTATTTATAGGTTTGCAATAAGATAAAGCACAGCAGAAATGACACAGTCATATAAATATGCAGCACTTGGACAGTTCTTATTCTTACAAAAGCTTGAATGGGCAATGCTTTGACTTGCCCATTTGGGCCAAATGGACAGAGTGTGGCTGGTACACGAAGCTGCAACACTCTCCCTTTCTTGATGGGCCATACCTGTGGCTCATGCAGGCTATTTTAATCACTCCGCTTAGGTATTTGGCAGTTTTTCTTAGTAGGGTCACAAATGAGTCGCTAAATTTTTATTTTGTTCAGTTATTTTCTTACACTTGATTTTTTTTTCATGGTTTAATGCAATATAGCCGCGTGACGTAGTGTAAATGGCATAACATTTTTCAGTTTTGGTACAGCCGCAAAATACCCGTCTGGTAGAATAACATGCTTCTAATGTCTGATTTAAAGTTTTTGTCAAACTATTTAATTTTACGTTAGATCACCTTGTTTCTTTAACAACATTACTGCCATTTTGTCCATCACATGCTTGTCTTTACTCGTACTACTAAAAGGCTCACTTTTCACCTTCGTACCTCAAGCATTTAATTGTTAAACACGAGTACCCTCTACTGGCCAAAAGAATAATGTGCAACCATATTGACAGGCAACTGAATTTCCCAGTATTTCAAAGTTTAGGACAATGTTGTTGATACTCATGTAGAACAGTGAATATCATATAAGCACAGATATTCAAAATATTCACCCCACCTACTATATATAAAATTCTTCCAGTGACAAGTATTGAATTTTGTATCATGCCACAAATTAGATAACTTGAATAGTCACTTGAGGTTTTGAGAGGAATATACAGTGTGTCTCCAAAACACCAACCAATCATGCCCCAATAAAACTAGCTCAGTTTTAGCACATAAACTTGACATACACTTTTTCTTTTGCCTTCTAATGAGAGCAAGTAACCAATGTGTGGATTTTTTTTGAAAGGCTGTCTTGAGGTTAGATTCCTCCTAAACAGCAGGGTACATACACTCACCAGCCACTTCATTCGGACAGTAATGCCTAATAAAACAGCTTGTGCAGCTGGAGCCCATCTGCTTCAAGGTTGGACATGTGGGTTCAGAGATGCTCTTCTGAATTTGTTGATTTAAATGAATGGTTAATTGAGTAATGTTGTCTTTCTATCAGCTTGCACTAGTCTGGCCATTGTACTCTGACCTCTGGCATCACCAAGGCATTTTCACTCAGAGAACTGCCACTCGCATTATATTTTCTTTAGAGATGGTTGTGCATGAAACTCCTAGTTGATCAGCACGCCAGGCACCACCAACCATGCCACATTCAAAGTCACTGAAATCACCTTTCTTCTGCATTCTGATGCTCAGTTTGAACTACAGCAGATCTTGGCCATGTGTACATGCCTAAATGCATTTAGCTGCTGCCATGTGATTGGCTGATTAGATATTTTGTGATAACAAGCAGTTGAACAGGTGTACCTGATAAACTGGCCAGTGAGTGTATTTGTACCTATGTAATAAAATGATTCCTTATGGCTCTCTTCTAAACACTAAGCAGGAGACCACTGACACTGCCTGGCATTTGTGCTCATCTTTCACTGAGCCCCCAAGTGATTTGTTTTTTTTCTCGTATTTCACATTATACCTCCTCAGCAACAGAAGAGAGGAACAAAGTGAAGCACGTGCTATTTCATAAAGGAATTAATGCAGATATTTTTCTTATAAGTCTCTACAGTGATGTTAGACTCCTACCATGGTAATAAAATATGATGTCTTCTTACAAGGAGTTGGATGTGCCAAATGTGGCCAAACTATTGAATATTAGAAAAGACCAGAAAATAATCAAAAAACAAAATGAATTTGGGATATCTTCCCAGTGAAATTTGGGGTTTTAATTTTTTTTAATTTATTTTTTTTACATAGTTTCTCACTGGGATTTACTAAAATTATCAGATGTCTTATCCTCTAAGGTGAGCATTTGTGTGGAATAAGCACGTGGTCATATAGCGCTCAACACTTTCTCGTGCTTAAGAAAAATTATTGGTTAAAGAGCAAAGTCTATTAACAGCAAATTAGTATTGTGTAAAGCTGATTTTTTTTTGGTGATTTTGTGATGAAACCGTAAGGCACACAACACTGCCATTGCCCTATGTCTCTAACCGTATGTGAGTGCGGCAAAGTGAAAAGAGTCCACATTATTTTTACACTTTTTTTTAATCGAAGTATTCTGTTTTGAGGTTTTAAAAATGAAAAATATAGGATTTACAGTGTACATATTGTTTGTTTTACTTGATTCCCGATCATAAAGGCGCACACAAAATAGTATAATCATGCACAAATAAAGATTCTTCATTCTTAACCTAATAGATTAAGAAAGTAACTCAGTTGCATACGTTTCTTCTTCTCTCCCTCAATCATTTTTTTCTATGCATTTTTTTTCCCCATTCATTCACATTTGGTTAACCTACATGACAGTTACTAAAAGCAGACACTTTACCGCACTAGACTAGTATAATGTAACTGCATTGTGAAATCCTTTGGCTCGGTGCCTCAAAGACATTATGTCACTTTGTTCATGTTTTTCTTTGAGGTTGTGAGAGATTTCTGGGGCATTTCCTCCAGACCCAAATGCTGATTATCAACAGCACTTAGTCTTGACCAAGCTGATTCTGACCTTCGAAATGTAGTTGGTCTCAGGGCTCGAACTGAGACCAACTGTTCCTATGCAGTGGATAGTGGGTTTTTTTCTTTAAATCATCATTATTCGGTGAGGATTCTCTGAGAGGGTTCTCTGAGAGCAATGATTTCTTTGTCAGAAACAACATGATCACAGTCACACAGTTGCACACATTCACATCTGGAAGCTACCCTGTAGGGCCCGTTAAGTTCTGATTCCAGTGTGACTTTATTCACACAAGCAATTCACCATTTTAGATTCAATTAAATAACCTTAAATTTATAACTAGAATGTAGCACAGTGAAATCCGTTGGTATTTTGCCTAGACTGGATGTTCTGCATGACCTGATGATTGATCAAGGAGGACTGCATGTTCACATTCACAGAGCCTTCATGTTATATGAAAAATCACTATGCATTTCAAACATAGTTTATCGCAAGAGATTCGTCTCCTCTATAATTTTTCTCAGTCATCAAAGGTACATACAATATTTCATCATTTGTTGGGTGTGCAATCCATAACTTTGATGACGTGAACCTTTAATATCCATAATCCACCCTCTGTATTTTAAAATACAAACCCTGAAAGGAGTTCGGCAAATGTATTGGTAGACACTCTCCTGATCTACTGAGGACTTGTGTTTTACTGCTGGGGACATGTTATATCAAGATGCTGCCATCGTTGATCAGCAGGCTATGTCACAAGGAAAAGCACTTGTTTATTTTCAGGGACATGAAGTCAATTAATCTTAATGGCTTTCATTTGCTTCATTATACCAATGCTTTAATTCCGTGGAAAAGACAGCAAATCACAATTATGGCGTTTTATGTTTATCCATATAAATACTGCCACTACTCGTAATTTGTTTGCATTTGTGAATAGAATTCATAAATATACTTAACTAGCACAATATACTAATACGTTATAGGCTGTCGCTGTTAAATTTGAAGTAAATTCATGGGAACTAAACTGTTGTTTCACAAAGAACATGATTATTTTTTGATTTACTGCAGATATGTCCGATTGCATGAACACATTCTCTCTGGAACTTGAGCACAGCGTTGGTGATGATGCAGTGAGATTGGTACCCCTCCTTAGTCAGGGCGCTGGGTGCAGCCAGGGCACTGCGCCTCAGAGAGCGTGCAGTCTGTTGCTGTGGAAATACTGCCTCACATTCATGGTCCCCCTCCGCTGGTCCTCCCAACTCTGGCTCAGGCTGGCGAGTGGGGATGTGCCCCTGACGCTGCGCGCCGCGGTTTCCACGTCGCAATCTGTGACATTAAATTACATTCTGCAACTCAGTCCAGCCTGCTTATCGTGTACAAAATGTGACATGTGACTGACAGATATATATAATGTGTTGTAACTGTGAATTGAGCTGCAATTTTTGATTAGTGCTTTGTTTTATCTGCTTGCCAAGACTATTACACTCGTCTGAATCGTCCTGAAGTGTTGGCAGGATGCCAGAACATATGGTCTTTAAACTTATTGCAGCCACCCTTAAGTCATGTGCTGTTTGCTTTCCTGAGCCTCCACCTGGGGCTGCGACACTCTTTCCATTTGCAGCTACTCTTCATCAGCTTTGATGGTGGACAATTTTCCTTTATTTCTTCTGCTGCATAGGTCTCCGTGTTTGTTGTGTTAACAGTGGTACTCTGCCATCTAGTCATTTTTTGCTCGTTACTGATTCTGCAAGACAAACTACCAAATGTGAAATGTTTGGGTTTTTTTTTCTGGCTTCCAACTCCGTCAAAAGAACCTCAAATTCACACTTGAAAATTGATTGTTCTTCAGAATGCTTATCCACTGTTATTCAACTATAGGTGACAGCAGCTGCACTTTAATTGTCATTTGCATAGTAGTCAAGGCAGGCTAACTGCTGTGCTTAATGTCATGTCAATGTAAAAGGAAGGTGCGCAGTAACTGGCGCGCACAGTTTTATATATGAGGAAAAATTTCTGTAAGTACTCTCCATCTTTTGTGAGTATGCAGTCTTTCAGTAAGAAAGCTGTGCAGTCTGTTATACATAGGCCACAGGCCTCTACTATAGCTGCTTTCAGTAAGAGCTTGTTTGTTTTGGCTTTGCATTGTTCTGAGATCAGGTAACCTACTTGACCACTGAAGAGGATCCCACCTCTTTGACTTTAGAGGCTGTTAAGCACAACCCTGTCAAGAGACAAACCATCGTGGAGAAACACTTGGTTCCTGTCCATAATCAGATTTCACGTTTACATTATTGTCTTTTATCTCAATGAGGGAAAATTAATGTCTGTACTTCCAGTTTTAAACCGTCATCTTTGAATTATCAGGGCTTGCTATTGCTGTGCGTGCGTGCGTGCGTGCGTGCGTGCGTGCGTGTGTGTGAGAGCAGCACCCACCCAGCCATCATCACTTATGCTGTTGTACTGCAGGCTCCCTGCTCCGATCACTCGGATAGAAACAACTTCAATGAGTTTAGTTAAAGCATATTGTCAGTAACGGTAACCACAGAAACAGTAGCGATTTTGATTACTCGCCAATAGTAATGCCATTTATTTGTAATGCCGTTATTCCCATCACTGGTTACTAGTGGTTTGGATGTTGTCGTAAATCTTCTTTATTTACTTCCATGAAGGCGTCTGTTGATTGTGGTCCTGGAAAACTAAACACCTACATCCTCGGGTGTTCTTGACTTGGCTGGATGTTGTGCAGAGTATTTCTGCACCAAGGAAAGGATGCAATCAGAATTTACTTTAGTTGTCTGCATTTTTCTTCCACATGGCTCTGCTGAGCATGCAAGTGAATTTGATCGCTTTAAGACTATACAAAACTGTTGATTTGGGGACTGCTAAAGGTTTTGCTACATCTGACAGGTTCATTTGGTTTATTAGCCTAACGATGGCCTGCTTCACTTGCATTGACAACTCTTTTAACTGCATATGAAAGTTCCTGTAACCAGCTACTTCATGCAAATACAACACTTGGAATCAGCTCCTGACCTTTATCTGTTTAATTTAAAAGAGGTAACAGGCCACACCTGCCCTTGTCCAATTACTTTTGAGCCCCTGAAATGAGCGACTGTCTATAAATGGTTATAATTCCTAAATGGTGTTTGGAATCCTTTCGTTAAACTCATTTACTTACAGCTGAAAGTCTACACTAAATCACATCTTTATCGCTTAATTTCAATTCCATTGTGGTGGTGTGCAGAGGCAAAAAAACTGTCCAAATTTATGTGTTTGTGTTGTTTTTGTAACTTGCTGTTCATTTTCATATCCCATGACATTGTGATTTATTTAAATAGCCTTTTTTTTTTATATGGTCACAAAATATCCTGCTGTTCTTTTTTCTTACAGCTATTAAGGACTATAAACAAGTAGAGGCTCACAGTGACACTGTATCTTCGTCAAAACAATCTCCAGAGGAGCCATGTACTATCTCTGCCCAGCCTGCCACTGAGCCAGAGACTCCCTCTCCAGTAAAAGCAAAAGAGTCAGTCAGTGATGTGTCAAAGCAAACACACGCAGAATCACATGCCTCCGCTCAACACACCCCAGCAAAAGCTAGTCTGTCTCCAGCCACACAATCCTCCACCACCTCAAACTCCAAACACCATGAAACGGGGGCCCTTGTTGTCACCAAGACCTCATATGTTATACCAAAGAAGCAGCCGGGACCCGATCCTTCGTTAAGCCACAAGTCGGGCTTAGCATCATGCCAGAAAGCGTCACCTGCCCCTGTTCTGGTGAACGAGACCCGAAATCTGCTGGTTCCGCCTGCACCCAGTGCACCATCCTCCAGACCCTCTCAGCCCAATAACCAGGTCAGACAGAGCATCCAGCGATCCCTCACCAGCATCCTGTTCAAAAGGTGAGACTTGAATGAAAGCACCAAACTTGGATTTTTTTTGATTATACAGTCTTGTCGTAAACATATGCCAGTCTCTTGTTGATTAATGTTTCTTGTAAACTGAAAGTGCTCCAATGAGGTTTTTTTTTTTTAGAGAGGGTGACAGTACCGTTCATCACCTCATAAAAGCAGAAAAACAACATAGATAGTATTTGATAGGTTTACAATACTACAGTGTAATCTATTTCACCTGGGGGGACTTAAATGACACGTTCATTTCATAACCCGGTTTTTGCTGTTACTCTGTGAAATTTCTTACTGACAAGTTAATGTACCTGCCAGTGTTTTATATTTCAGCAGAATTTCAAAATATGCACATTCTGAAGTTGTATGACATTGCAAGACAATGAACTGTCACTCAATTTAAGATGCTAAATCTGAAATTGCTCATGATGAGCACTTTTGCAGCTTGTATAGCAGCCTTCACCATCAGTGTGAGTGTGAATTGGTGAATGAAGCAAAAATGGCACAATGAAAGACTATTGTTAAGGTGGAGAGATGCTTAATATGACGTATGAATCTCAAAAATGCCGCCCGTTGTTCAATATGTGAGTAAACTCGCAGGCATTCTTTGTAGTTACACAAAAACAGATGATTTTCATCAAATCGCAGACAGAAAAATATAGTCCCAGAGCGGTGAAGTGAAACACATTAATTTTCTGACTGCCTTTTTCTTTGTCAAGGGTATGCGATTGTGAGGATTTGGAGATGTCTGAGAGTGAAGTGGCGAAGCTTGTTGCAAGCATTGAGATGGAAATGTTCGACATATTTCGCAACACAGACAGCAAATACATGAACAAGTACAGAACTATAATGTTCAACCTGAAAGACCCAAGAAACAAGGTTTGTTGAAAGTTTAGAAGGTCCTCTTTTGTGTTCTGTTTTTTTTTTTTTTTCAGATCCATATGATTAATCTCAGTACTGCAAAAATGCAAGTCGTGAAGTTTTGCAAAGAAACTCATTATTACTCGTTAGTTTGGCATACTCACAGTCCAGTGACTGGGTTTCTCTAGGGCTTGCTGTATCGGGTTGTACGAGGAGAGATTGGTCCCTTCAGACTGGTCAGGATGAGCCAAAAGGATATGCAGGCTACCAAGGCACCAGAGCCAAGTGTAAAAGAAACATTGCAGGTAATGTGCAATTGGGGTAAAACATAGCTATCATGGTCATTTCAGATTTTAAACATTATCAAGTCATAGAAGAGTAAAGCGAGGTTGTCATTACTTTTGCATTTCTAGGTTAAGGGTGCAGCCGCTAAAGTGACGAGTTTGCTGCAGAAGCCTGAAGCAGTGAAGATTGATTTGCCCTGTTTAAATCCCACTAGACCTGAAAAAAGGCCCGAAAGTGCTGTGCGTATTCATCTCATTCGCTTTAAAATGGGGAAATATTTCATATGAATGTTAATTTTCCTTCCTTCTCCCTGTAAATATTTGCTGAGAAAGCGATGGATGTTATGACGCTATTATTGTTTGTGTGTCTGTATTGGATATTTTGCTTCCCCTGGAACAGAAGAGAAGTCTTACAACCCCGGTTCTCAAGACAAGAGCACGTGAGACGAGCCAGGGCAGTGCTGTACCAGATATTCTTACCTGTATGCTTAAGGACACAACATCAGAACACAAGGCTCACCTATTTGACCTGAAATGCAAGATATGCACAGGTGAGAACAAAAATGTTTGACAATAATTGTGTAAAAGCCAACACACTATCAATTTTCCACCATTGTTATCCATCCAAATCTTTCTTTCTCTTCCTCTTTTTCTTTCATATTTTGTCTTTCTTGTTCTTCCTTCTTGTCCTTCATCACCGTTTTCTGCTTCTCTTTTCTGCCCGGTTACTTCTGCATACTTAAATCTGCCATTTAAATTCAATATGCTCAGCTTTTTACAATCATGCTAGGAAAGCTTCAACTTTGCTTCTACCTATTAAACTTTTGGAATATAAGATTTTTCTTATGTTTTTGCAAGAAATCATCATTTAACCATCAAATGTTCATTTCTTTTACACGTTTGCTTCTTTTCAATTTTTTGAAATAACCTTTTATGATACTGAGCTTTTGCTAAAAAAAAAATCCACTGAAATGGATGGATATGCTTTAATGTCACTATTGCAAAATGTTTTTCTCTGATAGGCTCATCACCATGGCAACCATGTTTCAATAGACTGATGATGAACTCTAATATTCAGCTTTCATAAGCTTAAGCACTAAGGAGATTTGTTGGGTCTCTGTAAATTAAAGAGTACGGTCTCAACCTGCTCTTCTTGAGATAATTTCTGCTATGATTTGGCACTATAAAAATAAAATTTAAAAAACAAAAAAACAAAAGGGCTTTTATGCATTATCTGAGTTTTTCTGCCTTTTTGGATTGCTTCAGTTGTTTGGCAATTCGTTTCAGCGTTCACAAATTCTATTTTTGCTAGTTTTTGTGGCCCACATTTGGTCAATTATTTTTATTTTAAATTTGTCTTTACTTTATATTACTGGCTAATTATTAATGGTGAGCTTCTTTATTTCCTGTGTACACTGGTCTCAAATTTTTAAAATGTTAGAACTTAATTTGCCTTTTTCTTCTTAACCATAATTAAGCAATTTTCAGTCAACTTTCCGAATACCAAGAACAATTTCCTTAAGTTCTCAGTATTCTTGTGTATTTTCTGAAAGGAAATTCATTTTCTATTTACAATTCTTATTTTTTTTTCCCAAAGGCCAAATGCTACCTGGAGAAGAAGAGGAACCTGCAAAGAAAAAAACAAAGTTTTCTGAATCAAGAGATGAG
>CAAKHG010050888.1:5660-16476 GCA_901007715.1 Dactylopterus volitans
TGTAAGTTTACCGTCCTTTTGACGACGCCGTGACACGGAAATACCCGGGGCCCTGTCTCACCGCCCCCGCGTCTCTGAAAACGCAACTGTGACCAACAAATGTGACGCTTTTTTTTTTTTTTTGAAGCCAAATATCTCACTTTACCTGGACCAAAGCTTGATGAAGTTTGAGTGGAAAAGATGCTCGGATAAGCTTTTGTAAACTATTCAATGTAGCTAAATTGCTAAAAGCTACTTTCTTTATTTTTTTTGCAAAAGGTTGATGTGCTTTTTATGAACGATGCACATTGTAATATGTCCTTCCCGAGTGTGCCGCGGTGTTCTCATGGATGCTAATCATAATGCCACAGTGGGCCTGCGGGGCATCTCTGAAGGTATCCAGAGCAGCCGTATTGATCGGATCTCGTCTCATGTGCGCGCGAGGGGTCAGTTCGGATTGTTGAAGCCTATTTACCTCCATTCGGAATATTGCCGCCTTTAACTGAAACGACCAAAAAAGGAAGAGGGACAGCAGATGTAAGTGGACAAACGTGGGGGGGGGGGCGCCGTGTCCCCGAAACAATGATTGATGCTCGTTCAAATTAGAGCAAATCAGTCAGCCGCTCCTTCATCCTATCTGCCGGGGAATGGTATTGTCCTGTTTTTGCGCTTTACGATGTGCCCGAGTCAGTCTGTGTATACCTTGGGGTGTGCTCAATTATTAATGGTGCCCTAATGACAAGTGTAGTCCCAGATATATGAATGACCTTAGAAGCATTGATCTTTGTTTGATGTTGCGTGGCATACTTTGAAATTTAGATCTATTTACATTCGACTCGATCCACGGGCGGCGTTTGAAAATGGTTTGAACTTCCAAACCGGCGGTGTTGCGGTTAAACCTCGTCATTTATGTGTCTGTTAGTGATTGTCCAGTGATTTTTATACAGGTAAATTTTGGAGAATAATGGAGAATAATATTCGTGACTATGTCTTCAATACACATCCACTTGGGGTGAGCGAGTGTACCATTATCTGTATCTGTTCAGCCAACAGAATTATCTGTGGCCTTATCTGTACTTGGAGTGGGCGGGGCTTGACTCAGAAGTGGGTGGGGCTTTAATCAGACGTTGTTAATTAAAAAAAAAAAAAGGCATAGGGGGGTGAAAAATGATATCATTTAATCTTGAAAACAATTTATTTAACAGACTCACATCTCAATCCCAAGAATGAGAAGTATTAGAGGAACATATTTTTTTCTAAATAAGAATCCATTATAACTGTAAACTTATATGAACAAAACTATAGTGAATCAGAGAACACGACAGATGCAGTATTAAGTAAAATGCATGTGAACATGACTTCTTTTTGCAGTTTTTCCCGCATAATCATTGGCCTTTTTTTTTCAATAATTTTCTTGAGCGGTGGAGCAATAATCCTTTTTCACACACAAAGTGAAACACAATGTAGATTTTTAGTTAAACGTGCAAGCGCGTGTGCTGCGGGTGTGCACGGCGGATGAGGATGGAGCCCGGCGGCTGAAGGACGCTGCAGAGGCAGAGAGAAGAACTGCAGCCGTGCCGACGCCGGGCAGTTCCTGTGCCTCAGCGGAGCTAAACAGAGCTGCAGCAGTTGGTGTGGGGGAGCAGGCAGAGCTTGGTGTGTGTCGCTCACCAGTCAGATTGACGTTTGGGTTTTCCTTCATTCGGACGAAAGATATTGACACATTTTACATGGATGATATTAAAAGTGGATAATCCGTACTGGATTATCATTTCAGTTTAGCGATATCTACATAAGGAGGACGCGTCATTTGTAGTGGAAAACGGACAAACCCAAACACTTCTGGGTTTTGGCTAAATAGCTTGAATTGCATTTTCTTCACTCATTTCTGTGGACTACAATAAGATCCTAAACACAGCGGAGGAGTGGGTTCAGGAAGGGCCCAGTGAAAAACTACATTTTTATTTATTTTTTTTACACTGGGTTCGGTGAAAGTCTGCACGCAGTGTCTGTCTGGTTGATTTTGTCAAACTTTACTAGTAGCAACATATCTAAGACACTCTCTCTGTTACCCGTTGAGAGAGTGTTATGTTTTTGCGGTGGTTACACTTGTTCACGAACGCATTAAGGCCACCGAGGCACTGATTGCACCAGCTGATCAAGCCGCTTCTACCAAACGGCCATCCCATGGAAATTAAAATTAGAGTGTAGAGTGTTTATGAAGGAGACACAGAGGGGATGCAGAGGCAGTATGAACCTTTATATAGTGGTCGGGTCAAATTTGACCCGTGACACCACAGATGGCACTATAGTTAATAATGTTAAGATAAAGAAAAAAACTTTTTTTTTTTATAGGATCGCTCTAATATTAGTTGAATATACTCAGATAATATACTACTTACCCACTGTCTTCACGATAGGAAATGTAATTATTTTATTAAAAATTAAAAATGAATGGTATCTTGAAAGATGAAAGGTCTATGGGGCCCAAAAAAAAAACAAAAAACATTTAAAACAGTTCTTACATGTATAGGAATGCATACTAAGTTAGCTATGAGGCGAACAACAAAGTTTGACAATAACTATTGGTTTTGTTGAGTATTTTGGGCTGAGTTAAATCATGGGTCAAATTTACCCTGCTAACAGTAAAGGTATGGGCAGCACATTACACATTACAAGGGTTAAGTTACCAAGAGACACAATTTGGTCAAATAACAGGCCGATGCCGAAGAGGAGATTTACGCCGTATCTACAATGAAATGATCAAGCTATGACGGATCCCCCTGAGCAAAGTGTTTATGTATTTCACAGACACCTATCCATGGAAAATCCTCAGGATTCCATCAATCAATGGTGTTGAGACAGTTTCTTTTTTTTTTTGTTGTTGGTTAAGACAAAAAAAAAAATCTGTGACAAGGGGCAGGAAATATGTGGCTTGCTGCTTCAGGAGCTATGTCCATGCAACACGTCCACAGACCCGTTTTTCTTTACATCCTCCTTCCGCTGATCTGCCGCTCATCCAGCCAAATGTAAATACATGAATAAATGAATAGGTCAAATAAAAGAACAGAGAGGAAATACGCAGCGATCTTGCTGCCTCATCCCGGTCACATTGACGTGAAGAAACATCTCTGAAGCTTGACATCGACCTGGCGCTGCATCCGTGCTACATATCCAAGAAGCTGCTGTTGCTTTGGCAACATTCAGGTAAGACTTAATTATTTCCTCTTTCCTTTCCTGTCTTCCGAGCAACTGTGGGAAACTTACCTGCCGAAATCAATCATGTTTTTTTCTGTTATTATTTTGTGTCGCGATAACCTCTCACCTGTCCAATAAAACTGGACTTGTGATGCAAGCAGAATTTCATGGTAATGCGAAATAGCACCGTGAAACAAAATGGCTGTCTGAGTCCCAATTTCCAGCCGGCCGCCAACCCCTTCATCTTCAGCAGGTGAATATGAAAAACAATGACGTTCGACACGCCGGTATTTGCATAACAGCGGCATCCATACGGCGTGTGTATGGGAGGGAGCTACAGGGAGATGTCTGCTGCTGTGCTAAGTGGACGTGACAGCATTCAAGCACGGTGACCTTGCAAAGGGCAACCAGTCATGGACTTGCCTGTTACTGAAGGAACATTTCTGGAGGCAGCCCGCAAGGCTTTTTTTTGGGTTGCGAGGGTCCACCATCAGCAGAGCCTGCACAGTGGCAACGAAAGTGGCTTTAGAAAAAAAAAAAAAAATAACATAAGGGAATTGGCTAATGCTGGTTTGTGAAGGAAGTCTATATTGATATCATAAAACGTATTTCATCCTAAAAGGGTGCAGTGTATTGATTTTTGGAAAGTTGTGCAACATAAAAGTAACATAGGATGTGTTAAAAGAAAGATGAATGCCTGCAGATGAGGGGGCAGACCAACTTTGCGCGCTTTTATTCATCCTTGGATCACTGATTATTCACAAGATTATACACAGTCGATACTTCAAAAATGACTTCAAATTCATAAAATGCTAAATATATACAGGTTGGGGAAAGCATGTGGAGGACTGTCAATGTTTTTAAAGGTTTACTTAGCAAAAGTAATAGATTAGAGATGTCAGTTTCACAGTTTATAAGCCCTATGTTTCCCTAGAGGGCTGCCATAGCCTCTGGCCATTTTCCCCTTACCTTAGGCATCATCTGGAAAAAAAAAGCTGATGCTTCTAGTCATTCTGCATCCCTGCATCTGTCTGAAAATAATTGGTCAGGAACCTTCTTTCCAAAAAGGGGCCATGAAAGAGTAATAGCTTGCAGCAAAAACACACGTTTGAGAGATCACATTTGAAACAGAAAATGTATACGGGTCTGCAGTGCAGCAGAGGCGCCGCGCATGCAGGTGAAAGTAAGTTTCCCTCACTTTCGAGGGGCTGAACATCCGAAGGTTTGCAGTGATTCTTCTAAGTGAACAATTTGGGACAACTGAGGAGGGTTGGGGTTAAAAGGTCCAAAGAGTTCAGTTGACTGCAACGGATCTAACTAATTTAACTGTTTTATGTTTTTTCAAGTAACACCCACTTGTCAGACGGGTCCGCATTACATCAAAAGTGTTCTGCTGTGTTTAACGACGGGATGATCTCAGTCATCTGAAATAAAATGGCTCAGATTTTGCATCTCAACACACTGCCTTTCCGATTTCTGGGAGGGTTTCGCGGAAGGTGGTGGCGGTTCACTTGAGCTGCAGCTCTCTGGTCTGACCTTTGATGGCCGGCGATCTGCTGTCCCGAGCAGCGGCACAGACTGTCCTGGAGGCTTGATCCAAGTTAGGTGGAAGACGTCCAAGCAAACTCAGACATTTGCAGCAGCAGCCGCTTGCGGAATCGGTAAAAAAATCAGCCACTGTGCTCGGGTCCGATGGGATAAACAAATTTCGATCCGAGAAAGAGCCGACGCGGAGAAAAACGCTCGAACTCGGCACAGGACATCCAGGGATTAAATTCGATCAAAATCCCGATCTGGAGTCCTGATAGGCGAGTCTCACCACTCTGCAGCGATCTTTGTAACGCTCACTTCCCCTTATTCCAGTCCGACAAGACCAAAGCTGCGTTCAAACTGCGTGAATCAACAATGAAATCTGAAAAAGTGGAAAAAAAAAAAAACACAAAAAACTTTTTGGCCCGTACTTGCGTAAGGTTTCATGACACCGACTAAACATTGATTTATTTACTATGCTTGGCCTACATGTTGGAAATGCAGGCTTGGTGCTGACAGGAGGGAGGTTTGGGACGTGTTTCGTGTGGCCGGTCTATTTTTTTTTTCGTCACAGATCTGCACTCCTACGATGATTTGCTTTGATCGAGGTTATTAATCCATCTGTCATACGGTATGGAGAACCATCGAGTATGGAGGCTGCTTTGCTAACTTTGGGTATGATCAGCCCTCTGATGAAAAGCAGCTCTCTCCATAATTGTTTACATAACGGAGAGCCGAACCGGTGCGTTTTTAGACCAATCAAAGCCTAATCTTCAAGTCGTTTGGATGTGAATTGCTTTAGATGCTTTCCTTTCGAGAAAAAAAAGAAAGAAAAACGATACAAAAACAAAAGGTATTTGATATTCAGTCACACTGGAACATACGCGCAAAAGGGCAGACTGGGTTCTACTACATTTTAAATGAAAATCCATAAAAAATACATATTTATTTACTTGCGATCCGTCGTTTGAAGGGACATGAAATGCGTTCGGCGGCTCGGGCCCCCGAACCCTCGCTATGTAGCTGACGTCTAATAACGTGGCATATCTACATTTGCCATTCTTTTTGGCCATGTCTAATCCGGCAGAAGAAAGGCTCCCGTGCTCAAGTACTGGAGGGAAAACAATACCACTGGGCTTTGCTCTACCTGTAAGCTCACAGATGAGACAGAAGCAGAGCAAAATTAAGGGGGGGAAAAAATCATTATTCTCTGAATGAGATGTCTTGGGTTTGATCAGAGTGTGAATCAAAGCCCATCTCTTAGACTACTTAAACATTCACTTTTAAAATTCCAACCTGATTGTACTTTTATGGAAATTTCTTGCCATCAGTGGCTGCATTCTCTCCTGTCTCCAGGTCCTCTTGTATCCCTGTAGATATCTGACTCTGCCCTTCATTAGAATTCTCTTGGTAAGAAAGCAAGAGAAATGAGGAGAACATGTAAATTCAGTCGAAAAGAAAAGGTTTAGATCTTTTTTCTCTCTCTCTCTCTTTTTTTTTTTTTTTTGTCCAGGGAAAAGACAAAAAAGAAAAATCATGGATATACCACATCATCAAGTCAAACCTGACACCAGGGCAGAGGATTGTAAGAATTTCATTAAGCATAAGTAGGATGCTTCAAAATCAATGTCATCATCACAAGAGAGAGAGAGATATGCCATCCGCACAGTGTTTTTGAAATAAGATCTATAGCTATTATGGCTCCAAGTAATAATTATTTTACCTGCGAATTAGTCTGATTACCTTCTTAAAGGATTAATTAACAATTTAGTCCGTAAAATACCAGCGAAAAACATCAATAAGAATTTTTCCAGAGGTTGAAGGTAACAGATTACTTGTCTTGTTGGACTGACAGTCTCAAACATGTTCTCTTTGCAGGCGTTTGCAACAAAGCGGAGGCAAGGAACGTTCATACATGAGGCGCGAAGAAGGCAAGTGTCCGGGAGCCTAATCGACCCCATAAAGAAACGAACCTGAGCTCCTTCATCCACGGTGAACCGGTGCGCTCTTGAAAAGGGGGTTAGGGTTAAGCCAGGCACTCAGCAGAGGGGAGATCTGATAACCCGAACGCTTGCTAAACGCGAGATGCGAGGTGACGGCGTACACGTAATACTGCACGCAGCTTCCCGCCGGCGACGGTGGCTCTGCGCTTTTCACCTAATGGTTCCTCACTGCGACGAAGGTCAGAAGTCTGCAAGCGTGCATCACAGCTTTGAGGGCAGCCATGACGCCTTCTCATGCAGCGGAACACGTTGCATGCTGCAGCCACTGAGGACGGACATGCGCATGTAGTAAAATGATTTATTTCGCACTTGAATTTTGATAAAAAAAATTGATAAATTTGTCTAATTGACGTGGTGCGGATTATGACTTAAAATCGTGCTCCTGATTATGCTCTTATGAATGTTGCTAATTGAAGGCTGCTTTTCCGAGAAGAAAGTCCGGCCGAGGGAAGCCGTGATCAATACTTTTGGGGAATCGTCCTGAGAATTGCACATCACAGCTCGCTGAAACGAGTCAATTGATATTAAAGCGCTTTATCTGTTCCGTCCGGTTTGAAGCACACTTAAGTACGAGCACCCCAAAAATAAGTGAGGATAACTTCATTAAGCACGACTTTAAAAGTATAGGCCTGTTTTTTAGGTGATAGCGAAAGCCGCTCCTCCAACATAGGTATTATTGCACATGAACTAAACGGCATATTCAGATTACGAAATGTTAAATAGCAAATTTCTACAGCAGAGTGCGCGTCGGGATTATTCGTAAAATATTCACGTTCCAAACTCCGAATCCCGCTTAGATGTTACTGCGCATTTGCTTTCTTAATGCATGTTTCGAATGTGCACGGATGCAGCGGCGTGGCTGAGCTGCGGCCACACAGGAGCACCCCGGAATCTGAGGGGGAGACGCTCGGGCGAGGCGCTCTGATGCCGAGATTGTTGGGATTTAACAGACCTTTCAAGTGAAAAAAGCTCTTTGAACGGCTGCCTTACCGTGATGGACACGGAAAAATGTGGGCTGTAATAATCTGTGACCGACCGGGGGGAGACGGCATCAAGGCTGAGGTTAGTCACATGGCGGCAGACCGGCATTTCCTATCATTACTCGGAAGCCAGGCGCCGACTCCCAGATGCTAATCAGTCTCCCAGAGACCTCGGCGCTGCGCGATTAGAGCAGATTTACAGCTCCTCTCAGCCCCTCACTTTTATTAAAGATGATCCTCTCGCACAGAAGGAAAAGAATGTTCTCCAGACCAGTGTGTCAAACTGCAATGCAAAGTTTCATGAAAGGCGGGAAAAAATAAATAAATAAAAAAATAGAAGAAAAAAAAAAAAAACTGCCGGATTATTTTCACAGCTATTCCAGGGAGGATGAAAAAGGAGGAAAGAACGTGAAACAAAAACATCAAAGGGCCACGGAGGACGGGGGTAAAAAGGGAGAAGAGCTGTGAAATATTTAGTACAATGTCCCAACAGGTGGTCAAGAGGCTATGCAAGAGTATGGTTTCATTACCATAAATTATGGATGATGCTTGTACTTGTGAAATTTGCTTGTTTTGCTCCGATGGAAGAAGAAAAACTATTCATAAATGATTAAAAAAAATAAAAAATCCTCCTACATGTAAGTAAATTAATCAATAAACTAAGGATTGAAGGCAGAAACCACGTCACCTTTTTTTTTAAAATAAAGACAATTTGAATGCAGCTGATTTTGAAAAGCGATTATTTGATTAAACAATTATAATTTGGCCTAAATTGACGTTGGACGAGCCGCTGGACATAATGGTGATAAACGTCAACACATTTGATTTCACTCGCCTCATCGTGTGATGTTAAGCATTGATTTTTTTTTTTTAACCGTAGTAATATTGTGTACTTTAGAATTAACGCAGCTGGTTTGTCACCAAGACATAGCTATAAAAAGAGCAGCCAGGAGGCGAAGTGGCCTAAATTTTTATTCCTTCAGTAGGAACCCTTCATGGACATCAGATCAAATGTTCTGTAAATGAATGCCAGCCGTGATTCAGAAACACTGTCAGAATATTTGCCACATTGTATAGACGTCAATAAAGTGTACTGATATCTAGCTTTAGTGAACAGCCCCTTTATTTTTATGATGTAATGTAATTATATTTTAAAGTGTGTCAACATAACGATAAATGCCATGTTCCCAGTGAACCAAATTAGAATTTGCCTGCCTGTTTTGGCTAACAGTCACCTGAATAGAACCGATGGTGACGTTTGAGCGTTATTCCCTAATTCCACAGGTTCTAAACCTGCTAATCGCGCGGCCTTTCCACTTACTTAAATGAAACTGGCCTCACTTCATTCTCTCACAGTCTGGCCAACTCAATTAATCAGCCACTTAGCTTTTGGACATTAAAAACACTCAGTCTATTTAATGTGGTGAGATGAGCCCAGACCAGGTTGCTTTAAAAAATAAAAAAAAAAGTTTCAATATTTATGAAATAATTTGGACTTTTTGAAGTACTGACACAATCGTTTTTTAACAATGTGGCATCGGGAAATTGGCCAAATTAGGGTTTCTGAATTATTCTTGCCTCCGCTGACGATAACTCTGGGTTATACAGTAGCGGTGCGTTGCATTAAAGGATGAGTTTGGTCACATACATGTTCAGACCGTGACAATAACATACTTGATTAGTGCTTTGGAATGAGCTTTATTGTCGTAAATGGCGTGCTGCATAAACTATGGCCTTAAAGCATAAAGACAAATGGACTGCAACGGAATTGATTCTGTTCCCCACTGTTGCGCGCTGTTGCGGGCTTAATAGCGCTGATGTCCCTAATGGAGTAAAAGTACATCCCACACGACGTGGCGCTCTCAGTATTTCCGATTCCTCCTCATCCGCCACCTTCCGCCTGCTCTCCCGCCCTCGGGTCATTCTTGTCAGCAGTCCAGTCCGGCAGATGCACAGCACAGTAGTTAACACTGCAAAAGAAGAGTCCCCTTTAACATTTGATCCGGGCGAAACTAACGGTGAATTATAGACGACAAGTAACAGCGGCACACCTTTTAAGACGAGCCTTTTAAGTTTCGCGGTCTCTCGCAAGGGCAGCCCTCCACGGATGAGCCGTGTACCTCCACAATTATTAAGACAACCCTTAAGGGGGAACAAACTGCAAGTCGAGCAACTACTTTATTAATCTCTCCTTAAATTAAAGGAGCATTGGTGGGCAGCCTTTTTTTTTCCTGTGGTTTTCACTGTGCGGGTTTTTTACACACAGCAGAAGGCAGCATAGGTTCATAAACCCAAATGTCCCCCGGCAATTATTAGACACACTAACGACAATGCAATTAAGGCCGTCGTCGGACTAAAAACAACTGAGTATGCAAAAAAGTAAACTGTGCAGGAGTGTTTTTATTTTCCTTAATTCATAGACAGGTCCTCTGCCTTACAGGTAAGTTTGAATTTCATTTGGCTCTGCTCTCTCTTAACAAACGCGACGAAGGAAAGGGGTTAATTAACATATATTTACAAATTATACTATTCAAACTAATTTAGTTTCTGCAAAATGAATCTCAATTACAAAGGAAACTGAAATGGAAATTTCTGAGCATTAAAATGGATGAGTGTTGTTTTTACGAGCGAGTCTTTAGCGTCACTGATCTTTTATTAAAGTTATTCAGTAGCCTTTTGCAGGAGTTGAATGAACAGCGCTTACCAAAGATCACACACATGAGTGTCTCCAAATTATGTATGAATTCATTATCTGCACAAAAAAAAAAAAAAACATGCCACTTTGAGTAACAGGAGGGGACGACTATGTTTCTTTGGGTTCGTCGGTTGACCGTGTGTGTGTGTGTGTGTGTGTGTTTGTGTGTGTGTGTGTGTGTGACCGCAATCAAAGTTTTCTGCATGAATATAATTGATTCTTCACCTGCACAGTGAACCTCTGTCATGCAGGAGACTGTGTTCTGCATTGCTTACTTCGTTTCAGTGATACAGACTTTTTAAATAATTCTCAAAAACACTTTTTAAAAAAAAAAAATTCAACTTACTTCAGTGTCTTTTTATTTCAACTGAAGGCGATTTGTACAATTACTACTGGTGGATTTTTTTTTTTGTGCAATATTATTGGATTCT
>CAAKHG010050889.1:23716-36410 GCA_901007715.1 Dactylopterus volitans
CATGTGAGGGATGACCGGTTATGCTGAGAGGTGTCCCTAATATTTTGGTCACCCTTATACATGTGAGGGATGACCAAAATATTAGGGACACCTCTCAGCATAGGTGTCCCTAATATTTTGGTCACCCTTATACATGTGAGGGATGACCGGTTATGCTGAGAGGTGTCCCTAATATTTTGGTCACCCTTATACATGTGAGGGATGACCAAAATATTAGGGACACCTCTCAGCACAGAGGTGTCCCTAATATTTTGGTCACCCTTATACATGCGAGGGATGACCAAAATATTAAGGACACCTCTCAGCATAACCGGTACAGTTCAACAGCGTCACAACTTACAGTCCCTAATATTTAGCTGCATCCCACTCATGTTAGAGTGAACAAAATATTAGGGACACCTCTCAGTATAACCAGTTCAGCAGCATCGCAAATCACAGTCCCAATAACGCATGCATTAGAGTGACCAAAATATTAGCGACTGAAATTTTCTTGTTGAACTCCAGTTATAATGAGAGGTGTACTTTGGTCACCCTCATGCATGAGTGGGATGACCGAAATATAAGGGACACCTCTCAGTGCACAGGTCCTGTTCAACTGTACCACTTAATACTGGAAGTTCAACAGCATCACAAATTACAGTCCCAAATACAATCACAACGCAACAGTCTTGTAATGAATTCTCCTTTCAGGAAATTTATGTTGAATTTTGACTGAATCTGTTTTAGAATTTATTTTAATGATTGTTATTGGGAATGTAATTTGTGACGCTGTTGAACTTGGTGAAAGTGAGCAGTGTCCCTCTTGGGTGTGTATGTGTGGGGTGGCCAAAACGAGAGGGACAATCATTAAGAAATATCAGCAGTGCTCTGAAAAATACATGATTGCATGTTATGGTTTAAAGCAGAAAATGTTCAGGTTCCACCGAGATTTGAACTCGGATCGCTGGATTCAGAGTCCAGAGTGCTAACCATTACACCATGGAACCTCCTACTGTCGCCGCGAGGCACCGGGCGTTTTTAAACCTGCAGCAGCTCCGTTTATATCCTTCGACTTGTGCAGTTCATCATGACTCTTTTCCCCGCGGTCACACTTCCGTTCTCCACTCAGAACTCGCTCACTCATGTGTAGCAAAGGTCTCCAGTGGCGCAACGGTGAAATCACCCACTTACTTCACCATGAACCGGAGTCATGAAATGTGTCAACATCTACTCGGCAGAAGAAGTTTGAAAATAGACAACTACCCCAACAGCGCCATCAAGGGGGCCACGTTTACGGCTCGCGGGCTCCGACCGTCTCCGTCACGGTGCATTAGAATTCCCGCGGTGATCCCCTGAGCTTTACTCGCCGTTGGCAGGTCAACGTTTCAATAACGTTGCCTTTATTCTGGCTCACAAATAAGCATTTACAAAAAAAACCCAATTGCGTTCCCATCAGCTGTTACTGCAGCAAAGTCAGGCTGATTGTTATTCTGATGTTTTTACGTTCTTTTACCAGATATATCGACACGATCCACCGATCCAAGCGTAACATTATACAATTTCCTCTGGGATTAATAAAGTATTTCTGATTCTGGCCACCGCATGTTTACCATGCAGCACCAGCCCTGCAATAAACTCTCCCTCCAGGAAGAGTTTTATGTTGAATTTTGTATTGAATCTGTTTGAGAGAGGTGTTGACATTTTAACGATTGTAATGTGTGATGCTATTGAACCGTACTGGCTTCTACTGAGAGCTGTCCCTAATATTTTGGCACCCTTATGCATAAGAGTGGGATGACCACTCTTATGGGTGGCCCATTGCATGATACTCTATGGTAATGTTGTGCTAGATTGATTTGTATATATTCCCATTTGCATTCAGTACTAATAAAACAGCTAGTAGATTTACAGTCACATAAATCAAGAGCTCAAGGCAGCTGGTTTAAAATTGCACTTTTATAGGAGGACAGAGAAAATAGAAATCAAACAATAAGCCCTGGCATTCTGATATCAGGAAATGGCGGTGGTATATGATACTGATGCACCGCTGGGTAATGCAATGTGGGCTTACTTTCCGTCCCTATAGAAGCACCCTGTTTTCTCTTGTACACGTGGTACTTGTGTCATGGTAATGTTGTATTTCTTATTATATTCCTAGAACTACTCATAACCACTGTCTTTTTTTTAGTTTTTTTTTTTTTTAAATGCACAAACTTAAAGAGGTTCAGGAAGACTAAAACGTTACAGCAGGGAACATCACAACAAGTAGTTTTATATTCTTCACAATATCAGTTTGCTTTATTTCCTTTATGATCAGTAATCTGTCGTAAGTTGGTTTAAATGGGTTTGTTATCGGGCTTCTTCAGCCCTACTTCAGTTTTATTGTTAGATTTTTGATTGTTTGATTTTTTTTATATATATATATAATGTTTAGCCCGGCTCTCAAATAAGAAAGAAACAGTGTGATCATTTAGGTAGAAGTTACTTTTTTCCCCTAGTTTGCCTATGACTGTGTGGTTATTATTATGAAACTGTTTCACTCACACCATGTAAGTAAGACCAAAACTTTGCTGCATTTTCATCACTTTGTGTGAAGCCTGTAACTTTGCATGAGCTTCAGTTTCATCTTCCTCTCTTGACATATGGTACTTTTACATCGAATCTCCCTTCATACAGCCTCTTCAAGATGGAAAAATCTATTATTATTATCCTTATTATGCTTCTTTGTTGTGTAAAGAACACCTGGAGTCAGAAATGTGGGGGGTCTGTTTTGATGATGTGTGTTTGGTCTGTTGTGATACAAGATTCTACAGAATCACACATCAGGTATAATAATGATAATAATAATCAACTTTATGGCACTTATCGAAACAAGGTTACAAAGTGCTTTACAAAATTGTGTTCAGGGCCAAACATCATTTTCAGAATTTAGTGGCAGGGAGTTACATGACATCATCTGCATAGCAGTGATGGAGGCATTGAAAGGGAAAACAAAACTGGACCGCGATTAGATCTCTGTGGAACTCCGTGGATCAGTGGAGCTGATAATTAAATGTAGCTACCAATAGAAACACAGAATTCTTGTTCGTATAAATGACTTAAACCATTTAAGGGCAGTTCCCGATATACCAACACAGTGATTTGATCTACTGAGTAGGATGTTAAGATCGACCGTTTTTGAGAGCTGCACTGAGGTCGAGCAGCAGTCAAACAGAAAAATCACTGGTCAGGATTAATGAGTAAATCATTAGTGACCTTAATGAGAGCTGTTTCGGGCACTGTGTGGGAAACCAAACTGGAAGTTACCAAAAATATTGTCGCGGCAGTGTCGTCTGATCCAGCGCAAACAAACTTAAGCGCCACAGGGATGGGTTCTTCTTATCAGCAGCACTGCACAGTCACAGTGTAAAGGGGGCCACTGTGGCTCGAAATAAATAACATCATAATATAATATCATCCTCTTTCACCAGATCTCCATGGAGAATGACTACCTGGGGCCAAGGCGGATTGACTCTCTGAAAAAGGAGGACTCTGACTGGCAGCGGAAAGCCCAGGAGGCCGTTCTCAACATACAGGAATTCACCGTGAGATACTTTGAGACCACTGCCAGAGCGCAGAAAGGTACTGTGCCGCAGCCGTCAATGTCAAGTCAATAAAGCAGCAGTGGGACAACTCTGAACATTCACACACACGCGCGCACACAGCACAGCACAGCACAGCACACACAGATAGCGCAGCCATTGGCCGTCTATTGACCTTTCTGTGGTTTTGAACGTCACGGCTAATGCGATTTGGTATTAATGAGGCGGAGCAGACGGCCGTGCTTCACCAGGGGCGGGAGGAAACAAGGACAACCTATTGATCAAACAGCTCTGCCAGCAGATTCCGTCTGTGCAGGGTTGCTCCACAGTCTGAACCCTGCGTATCACACTTTTCCCCTCCACCGCTGATTGGTCCGTTTGCTCCGTGACACTGTGACACACTCAAGTGAGCGGTTTCCAGCGCAAGCTTGGGTCTGTAATGTCCAAATGCAGCCACACGGTGGCTCCCTGCCCCTATGTTATTATAAGAAATTTATTTGTCACATTGAAAGAGAAGAGATTGTGGGTGGCATGACTAAGTTATTCGACTTACAGCAAAAGTCACCCTCAGCGGTAAAGTTTCTCATTGCCACCTGTTTATTTTGTGTGTGTTTGTGCAGGGGTGTACGAGCGCATGAGGGTGGACCAGCGCAAGTTTGGCAAAGCCTCATGGACAACGGCGGTGGAGCGCATGGAGAGATTGCGGTACTCCGTCGCCAAGGAAACCCTGCAGCTCCAGAGAGCCAGGGAGATCTGTCTGGAGCAGAGGAAACACACGCTTCGAGAGGAGGTGCGGCATTGCCACACAGCGCAATCGGCACACAAGCGCTGACACAGTGAACCCGCTAAGGCGTTTTCCCACAAACCCTCAGATGCAGAGCCTGTGCAGCAGCGAGGATGCGATGACCCTCCTAGACCACATGGAGTCACAGTATTACGAGCTCCAGCTGCAGCTGTATGACATCCAGGCCGAGATCCTCCAGTGCGAGGAGCTTCTTCTCACTGCTCAGCTCGACAGCATTCGCAGACAGATGACAGGTTTGGCCTTATTTCGGCAAATCTACTGACATCCTTAGGGACACCTAAAGATGTCAGAAAGATGCCCCCTTGAAATGATCTCTTTTAAGGCTTTTCTGTGTTGTACTGACAAACTATTTAATATTATGGTTGACTTACATTTAGATTGTCTGTCTGAGACAAGACAGATCTGAAAGGGCTAATAGGCTCAAATCCCAGACAAGCTCCCACATATGTTGCTTTCCCCAATGTAACCGTGGCCCACGCTAATCTGCGGCATATGAAATTCTAGCAAAACGCTGAGGCAAAATGCAGGATTAATTCTGTTCAGTATGTACGCCTGTGCATTCGTTTCCAGAGCGTCAGGATGAGGTGGTGTACTATGACACCTTTGAAAGTGCGGCTGACATAACGGGGGACGATACTGCGGAGAGGGAAGAGCTGCTCAGACTCCAGATCAGCGCGCGACAGCTGGAGGCAAGACGGGGGCGCATCACCGCCAAGCGCTCCTATCTGAGGAACAAGAGGGTGTGTACGCCTTTGTCACGCACCGAAGTGTGTGCTGCATGCCAGCAGCATGCCTTTGGTGTGGTGCGCATTTCACTGGACACACAAATTATCAAGGAAGGTCTAAAATTAAGGACTGGAATTTGAATTTGCGCTGCCTATCCTCCCGTTTTGATGAATACTGTTTTATATATAATACATATTGATGTATTATTTGCAGAGAATGACATTATTTATTGCCCTGCAATCATATTTGCCCTCAGATTACGGTGTCATTTAATGTGTAGAATGGGTAAACCTGCAGAAAGGGTTGGCTAGCATGATGTGCAGCACTTGCATTGTTGCTGGCAGTATGCTGCTGCTGCGTGGATCATTCTGTTGATGCCTTTTCTCTCGGGTCCTCTGCAGGAGATCTGTGTATCCAACCACAGTCAGAAACAACAGAAACGTCAAAGCGCGCAAAAAGATTCCCTCCCTCCGCAGGTCTTACAGGTAGACGCCTCGTTCCCGTTTGTCCCCATAAAAGTGGCCGTGTGATTGTGAAGTGACCGCCGTTTCCTCTCCATCTCTTTCATTCTCCTAGCTGAGACACGACGAAGAGGAGGATGAGGAGAGAAAGAATAGCAGGGTCAGTCAGGAGAGGCAGAGAACTCTGGACAGACTGCGCACTTTCAAACAGGTAGGCGCCCGTTCATCACGCGGAAAAACCTCAAAACTAATTTCTGCTGACTGTGCGTCCATCTCTGTCTTCCCCCAGCGATACCCTGGTCAGGTGATTCTGAAGTCCACCCGACTACGTGCGGCCCTCTCCCGGAGGAGAGAGCGCGGGAGGGTGGTGGAGGCGGGTGGCGGGCACGAGAGGGAGGAGCATCTGGACCCCGCTCGCGTCCAGCCGCCGCGCCAGCCGCTGTGCCTCAGCACCAGCGTGCAGACGGACCCCAGCGCCACGCTCACCACCCAGCCGGTCACAGGCTTCACGGCCTCGCTCCCTCCGCTGCCTGTGCCCAGTCCCGCGGACTCCTCCTGCTCCCCCTGTTCGCTGTCCTCGCTGCTGGCATCCCCCATCTCCCCTCCTCCTCCGCCTCCACCTCCGCCCCCCCTCCCAGAGAAGGAGCCGATGTCGCCCTCCGGGAGCCCGGGCCGCCCGCGGCAGAAGGGCGAGGAGAAGGGCACAGCGGAGGAACTCTCTCTCTCCCCGCTGGGCCCGTTCATCCCTCGCTTCTTTGACAGCAGCCAACTGGTGAGCGCCCGGAAAAAGCTGAGGAAGACTGCAGAATTTGAGCCCCACAGTAGAAGAGGTAACGGGACCGTCGAGCGCCACAGCCGGTTCTCACGTCTCATTCGCTCGATGCACCAATCACAGTCTGTCTGTCTCCTCTCAACCTGTGTTCAGTGAACTCGCCCATGGACGAGGTGCTGGCCTCGCTGAAGAGAGGCAGCTTCCACCTGAGGAAGGTCGAGCAGCGGTCCCTGCCTCCCGCCAAAGGCGACGATGACCCCAACAGCATCTTAGCGCAGATCCGCAAGGGGGTCAAGCTAAGGCGGGTCCCCCAAAAGGAGAGGAATGATCAGGGAGAGCTCCCAGCCTCCGCCGACCCTTTGACCAGAAGCATCCACGAGGCGCTGCGGCGCATCAAGGAGGCCTCACCCGAGTCCGACTCCGACGACGAAGGGCTGGCGGGCCCGGACTGGGACAGCTAGTGTTTAACGCTCAGCCTCGGCAAATGACACCCGCACACACGCCTGTAACTTCTGGCTCTGCGCACACCGTACTGTACTGCAAGCACACACACACACACACACACGCGCGCACCCACACAAATACTGGATATACACACAGTTATTCACCCGCTCACAGTCAAGCACACAGAGCCCAGTCACACGAGTGCCTGGTGACGACACCAGGGCCTGAGTCACTCTGAATATCACCAACTCACCAAACGCTCCGAAGGTCGGCCTGCTCCATTTGTTTTTGTTTCCTCCACAAAGCACTGACCATCATCATGGACTTATGTGTGTATTTCTACTGTATGTGTCATTGTGGATTTTTTTTTTGAATAATCATAACTGTTACACTATATTTATACATGTTTTTTTTTTGTTTTTTTTTCCAAATTGTCATGTTGAAAAGCTCCACACTGGCCCTTTATGGCCACATTGACAGAAACGGCACGTGCCACAGTTCCGACCAGGTCACTGCACTGAGTTACTTTTGAGCCTCAGAAATGAGGGGGGCAAAAACTGTAACGGGCATGGATTGTAATTGTAATTGTGATTTAAAAAAAACAACAAAAAAACAAAAACACTGAGATTTTAACTATGATTATTTGTCCAGAGTTATGACACTCCGTCAACACCTTTAGCTCTCCTCTATTTCTGCCAGTGTGCCATGACTGAGCCACAGCGGCTGTGGTCCTCTCACACGTACTGTAGGCGCCCGCCTGTATGAAGACCACCGCCTGTCTAATCTGACACTGCACCAAAGCAGTAAATCCTTTAGCATGTCGCACCAGATTCACGCCCCTCCCCCCTTTGTCCTCCTCTGGCCTTCACCGCCCCCTGACTCTCGCTGTCCTCTCCGGATGAGGGAATATGTATCGACCCATCTGTTTGACTGCAGCATATGGCAAAAGGCTGGCGGGTCGCTGGTGGAGAGTTGTAATAGGTTTATTGTTTAGTGCCACATCGAACTAGGAGAGGTTCAGCGGAGGGTGGCTGGCAGGGGTATCTTAAGGGATCTTGAGTGCGTGGTTAAACGTCAGTAGTCTTTGTAGTGGCGGGGGCAGAGTTGCTCGGTGTTTCCTGAACTTGTGTGAAACCGGTCACGCTCGCGTGAATGATGGATTGAATGTGGGAGGCGAGATTCTCCCCACAGGAGGGCCCGGGAGGGGTGGGGGGGGCGAAGTCACTGTGGGCTGTGGAGCAGGCGGTCGTGATTGATGCGGTTTCTCCTGCCGTCCTGACTCGCTTTCTCTCCTCTCTATTGCATCTTTTCCAATCTCTTTGTCTGCACTCAGTGGGCAGAAGCGCGCAGTGGGAGGTCTGTTACTCACGCTGCCGGGAGTGAAAAACACGATCACGCAGGCTAAACTCACAGCCAACACAAATGTTAGCGGCAACGTGAGTTCAAAGCCTCGACTCCAAAAACTTTTATGATCCCTTATTACAAATGCTGGTGATCTGAACTTTTTGCTTGCTGAATTTGGACCTGGAGAAATGTCGAGTGCACAAGACAGCCAGGACGTTTACATGCACAGTTAGTATTCCATTTTTATTCAGAACACGACAATATTCCAGACTGGCACAGGTCATGTAAATCGGATCCTCTGAATTATGCCCAATGTAGCATTTTCCGATTAAGACATATTCTAATGTTAGACTGGCTTTAAGAGCATTTTTTGGACCTGTGTGCTCAGAGTTTGCATCTGGAATGGAGTTGTAACACACATTTACACACACACACACGCACGCACGCACGCACGCACGCACACACACACAAGCAGTCCATGCTCAAAATAAAAGCCAAGAAGGTGACACACACCTATTTCCCGACATTATGAACGACTTGCATATCAACAGCTTTTAATTTGAGTATGCATAGCCAAGGGAATAGCGGTGATATACTCATTTGCGTTAGCGACATAAACAGCTTACTCTGAATATTGCCTTTTTCGGAATAAGGGCAAAAACTGGAATAATTTGTGCACGTTAAAGGAGCGGCCGAGGTGGGCGCGCCATGACGCTCTGCAGCATAGACATTCACAAAAACACATGTGGTAAGAGGAGGCAGGAAGATGTGGACTCATAAACTAAACTCTGACCAGAGCGGTGAAACCCTTCTAAGCTTCTTCCTCTGCTGTGCTTGTCTTGAGTTTCGGCTGCGAAAAGAGCAGCCAATGAAAATTCACAAATGAACCGTGAAACACGCCAAACGTAGAAAGAACAGGCACGGCGGTGCAGCACATGGTCACACTATGCAGCCTGCCAGCAGTTCCGTGACAAAGAGTTTATTATCATTATCCTGGCAGATCAAAATCGGAGACAATTTACATGTGTTCCGCAACGGTCAGCACAACGGTCTTCCACGGTGCCCTCGGCGTGTAGCACGGCGTCTCGCTCGAACTTGGCTTTATGTTGCACGACTGACCAGAGGGAGGTTCTCCAAAAGTGCTTCGGGGTTTACGCCGTTGAGCTCCGCTCCGCAACGACCAGCCGTGCGCTCAAAACGTTTGTGAAGCTGAGCCGGGAACGTGCCACCCTCCCCGCGGCCCAGCCAGTCAGTCCACCCCCCTCGCGATCTCCCTCAGCTTGTTAAGCCGGCGAGGTGTCGCCCGCCTCGCATGTCACCGCTGCGTCTTCCCATCCCGCCTCCTCCAGATCGTCCCCAGCCCAAAGGCCCAGTGACGCCATTTTGCCTCCGAATGTTTCCACTCCGGATCTGCGCAGTCCATCGCTTTGAGGGGTGCAGTATCAGCGTGAAGGAACACATTCGAAATTATGAGACAGCTTAATTGACGATGAGTTCAGACCGATCGACTGAACTGATGGACTTACAAAAAAACTGCAGTTGTTTTTACACAGCGGTGTAGAGACACATTGTCCCAAGAATACCTTTTTGCCTTCAGTCCCACCAATTTATTCAAATCTTTTGCTTTTTTTTTTTTGTATTTACAACCTTGACCCTGCATTTGAATAAAAACCTTGTGAAGCATATTTTGAGATTGTCTGATTTACTGATGAATACCGGAGTCGGTTAAAAACAAAACAGAGCAAACAGAATTTGCACACACCGAATTCTGCGGTCACTGTATTTTGAATATAAAACATAGCATTTCTCAGTTCACAGACGCGTGTTCTCGGCTCTCGGTTAGAACTCAACGTAGGATTTCGATTGGCTGAAGCACCAACAGGTGTGTCGTCTGATCTGTTTCACCAGCATCTGGCACGTCCTCTCACCTGCAAACTTGCACGTCTCACCAGTCTCCAAACATCGTTAGCCTGAGGTACCTCTTTAATATCATGAGTTCAAAATTACTTTAAATAGTCAAAAAATATTGCCAGTCTTCTCATACCTCTAAATACAATAATAATAATAATAATAATAATAATAATAATAATAATAATAATAATACCTACATTAAATACCATAAGTTACAAAACAAGAGAATGAAAAGCTTCTTATCCACTACTGTACAAAGGCATTCATCAACAACAGCATGAATATTAAGGTGTTCCGTCTCTGTCATTCGACTGTCAAACCAAAAAGAAAAAAAAAAACCAAACATTCCTCTTCGTGGGCCTTATTCCAGTGTATTAACCTAACTACATAAACACATCTCAGGAACAGAATTATAATGTGCTAACGCAAATCTCTTTGATAATATCATATATCGATAATATCACATCTCGATAATATCATATAGTATTAAAGTGTAATAGTAACACAGTGCAAACAGGGTGCTCAATTGTAATGTAAGACCTTAAAAGTTACAGCATCTCGTGTGGATACAGACTTTTTCAAAAAATTTGGTGACTTTGATTTGAAAGGCAGACGCAGCCTTGGAACCTTCTCCGCACCGCAGCTGTGTTATAGGAGTATATTTCAGCACAGTATGTGTTTAAATTGTGTTGTTACGCTTCTAAGTATATATCGGAGTGGGGTTTTAACCCTCAGAGTGTGTCCTCTGCAATAGCTACGCAACACTTTCCTATGGGTTAATACACAGCAATAAGCCTCTGCGGGGTGTCACTGCACTTGAGTACTCCTTCCGTTCATTTACAATGCGGTCATGAGTAGAAAGTTCTCTAATATGGTTCTATAATTAGTATATCATCATGTTACATCCCGTGTAAAAAAAAAAAAAGAAAGAAAAAAAAAAGAGAATAGAAACTGAGCACAGTTCTGTGTTCACCCGTGCGGAGTGAAAATTTGTCGCCAGTTTCACTGAGAGTGGAAATTTACCAACACGAGGATGACGCTCTAGAAGCCCTTCGCGATGCACTACTTCGACCAGACAGGGCTGCCTGCCACACAGGTTTCACGGTCAACAGTAGTACACTTTCTGTTGGTTAGGGGAGATCAGCTGAGTTGACGCTTCTGAGTCCACTGAGTAGAGTACCTGATAGAGTTAGATAGAGGTGTTGTATAGGGCCTGTCTGGTATTGCTCAGTGTGTGTATGTGTGTGTGTGTGTGCGTGTGTGCGTGGTGTGCGTGTGCGTGTGTGTGTGTGCGTGCGTGCGTGCGAGCGAGCATGCATGCGTGCGTGCACGTGTGTGTGTGTGTGCGTGTAGTTCTCAGTGTCCAAAAAACAGGGTCTCCCTCTCGCAGCACAAAACACACACACACATACACACACACATATACGAATAAACGTGTGTCCACTTTACGTGTGCTTCGAAGGCACACGCTTCGCTGAAGGTCAGGCCTTGTTGGGTAACACACACACACACACACGCACGCGCGCGCGCACACACACACACGCACACACACACACACACACACGCGCGCACGCACACACACACACACACACACACACAGCACACTGAGTTTGGCAGGAAGACAGGTCTTTGATGGTGGAAGCAGTCTGGATGCAGGAATTTTTCTTATGTCAAATCTAACACGGGCAAATGTCCGCTAAAATTTCTGTGTGGCACGAGCGAAACGGTGCCCCTGGAAGATTCAGCGCGTCTGTCTCGTCATGTGGGATTTTAAATAGGCGGCGGATATATAGCAGTCGCTCACTTTCGCATGAGAAGCAATCGGCGTAGTGTAATCCAGACTCCATTTTCACACAGCCCGGAGGCGATGGGCGATGTCTCGCTCCGGCCTGTAGGTAAGACTGACTGGGGAGGGCTGTTCTCGGGTTCTTGTGACACTTTGCTGGCAGCCCAGTCACATACATGGACCTCTGCCACTCAGCACTTCTCTGTCCAGTAAGTCACTTTGGATCAAGAGCATCTGGTAGTTAGAGGACAATATTTTGGGGGGGGATTTGGCAGCTTTGGCTCAGTTCTCAGAGTCTTAACAGCAATTATTTCCACATGACTTTCAAGATTCCCCCTTGGGGGTGGGAGGAGAAGGAAAAAAGGGGAGGGTGTGTGTGTGTGTGTGTGTGTGTGTGTGTGTGTGTGTGGGGGTGGGTGTGTGTGCGTGGGTGTGTGTGTGTGTGTGCAAGTGTATTTCCCCCGGCAGCAGCACTTCCCATGCAGCCGTAACAGATGAAGATGGATTAGCGTCTCCTTGCGACCGTCTTAGGGAAGCAGAAATGGGATCACTCTGGTGACAGAAACGCCTCACTCCACCGCCTCACTCCACCACCTCACTCCACCACCTCACTCCACCACATAACTCCACTATATCACTCCACCATATAACTATCACATCACTCCTCTGCATCTCCATGACATAACTCTACCACATCAGTCCACCACATCACTCCACCACTTCACTCCACCACATCACTCCAGCGCATCACTCCACCACATTTCCACCACATAAATCTACGATATCACTCCACCATATAACTACCACATCACTCCTCTGCATCTCCATGACATAACTCTACCACATCAGTCCACCACATCATTCCACCACATCACTCCACCACAT
>CAAKHG010050890.1:0-14056 GCA_901007715.1 Dactylopterus volitans
TGTTTTTTGTTTTTTTTTTAAATTGTTTTTTTTTCTTCCCCGCGACGAATCTGTGTATCCAGTCACACAGAGTGTTCACAGTAAGATAACGAGTGGATAAAGCTAGCTTGTTTTGGTTGGTCTGCGCGCTGTTTAGCCGGCTGCAGAGACCCCCCCACCGCCACCACCACCCCCCCCGCTCGCTCGAAAAGTGATTTTAATTCATTTAATTTCGGCCGGAGGTCTCGCCGCCTCTGCCCCCCGGCCGAGGCGCTTCGCGCGGGCATCATCTCCGGAGGGAGGGCACCTCGCCGCGGCTAGCGGGGCGGCTAGCGTCGGCGCCCGCTGGCTGTTCTCGAGCGTGTGCCGACACGTCCGCCCGGATGAGACCGGCGGCACGCCGACACGCACCCGAGGGCACGACGACGGGACACCGTGTCGGACTGAAAGCGGCGCCGCGGCCCACGACACCCGGAGCGGCTCTCGCGGGAGAGGAGGGCGACCGAAGCTCGACGGCGGACCCGCAGCCGCCCGCTCACGCCGCCCGCCGGAGCCCACAGACGGGAGCGTTTCCACTCAGCTAGGGCAGCCGAATCCAGCAAAAATGGGGTATGTAGCTTGTTGAGCGGCGCGGTGCAACTCTTAATATCTCTTCCTGAATATCGAGATGTTGTTTTTTTTTTTTTTTTTTTTTTTAAATGCACAGTTATGTTTGGTTTTTATTTCAACACGTTTCCACAGGGCACCCAACTCCCAGCTTCCCAGCTTCCCAAGCCGCGCTAGCTAGCCGAGCGTGGCTAACCACGCAGGAGGCGCCGCTCCTGTCACCCCTGATCACTTAGAAGCACCAAATAAAAAACGCCTGGAGGGGCAAAATAACCTAAGATAACCAGATATTCCACACTGAACCCACCACCGGCGGCGTTAGCTGCCGTCCACATCCACTCACAGCCAGACGCTTTCATGAGTGAAGTCCAAAAGGTCCCCATGAAAGTAAAATTCAAATTAAAATCTCTTCTCTCAGCCTTTTTTCCCCCCTGAGCTCTTTGACCATTTGTTCTTCTCACATTCAGCTCCTGAGAAATTGTCCCCCTCATTGTCTCAGCCGGATCACAGCTTAAGATCTTAGAAAGTGGTGTCCTTTCCATCTTTTTCTTTTCTTTTCACCCTCACTGCTCTGACCTTTTTTTTCTCTTTTTTTTTTTTACTCGTCTGAAATAATTAAAAAGCTGAAATGGAGCGCTTGAGATAATGGGAAGACCCCGGAGGAGACTTCTTTGGCTTATAAATGAGCGGCACGTCGTCAGGGATTTGTCTCGGGTCCGAGAAGCAGCAAAGTGGCTCCCCGCCTTTTCTCGTGTTCACACTGTCACTCCCAAACCTGACGGGGATCGTTTGACTTGGACTGATTGTTTTTATTTAAATTCTTTTGCTCCTTATAGCTGCTAAAAAAAGGGAAAAAAAGGGTGGTTAGAAGGGTTCTTGGAAAAGAAGCGAGTCAGAATTCAGTAATCTACAAAGCCACAATCTGCTTATTTCTGAGGAGACAGAGACTGTTGTGAGAAGCGAGATTTTTTTCTCCCGCCGGGATGAGGCGGCGGCGGGAGAGGTGGTGGATTGATGCCGGGCAGCAGATCATGTGTCCGACAATTAACTGGGACAAAGCAGAGCGTTTATATTGTGGTTTAATGTGATCAAGAGGACGGTTGGAAGTTGAAATGTTTGTTTTTCAGTTAAGAATCAGCGTCGATGCCCTTTTTTTAAAGCTGTTTATCCGAGGATATGATTTCTAACTTCCTGATTCTTACAGTGCTCATGTTAAAGATGACCTCACGGCCTCCGTCGTCTCTGTTTTGGAATGTTAGACCACCAGCTTCGCCCGTCTTGGCCCCCTTTTATGATCCGGTTTTCACTCAAACTTTTATTTTACGGGGGAGAACGACCATGTTGCCATTCGGCGGCGATCGGGCTGCTCAGACGTGACGCGTTTGTGCGAGCGTGGCGGCCAGCAGGTCAACGATAACGGGATGATGGCTAAATTATATCTTGCCTGAAGTCTTCTCTCGGTATCGCGTTGTAGCTGCAGACCGTTTGTACGTGGTGGTTCACTTTGAACATAATTAAGTTTGGCAACATGAAGCAATTACGAAATATTCCTTTGGTGGCCCTTGCTCACGTATTTTTTAGTATATTTTTATTATTTCATGGACTTCTGGCGTAACGCTGGTGCTTCAGCATACAACTAGAAAGAGCGAATGGAAGGAGATGCTGGGGGAAAAATGGGCTTGATTATAAAAGCAATACAGGTATGAATATAGTAAGGTTTTGAAAACATATTACTTTATTAATACTGCACTGTCATTTTTTCTTTGCGTGCAGTGGCGGCGCGGGCCTCCGCCGCAGGCCTCCGCCGCGGCCCTCGGCAGAGTGCTACATTTACAGTATCGGACGGATCATTAAACTCTGACTCGCTAAGTGGAAGCCACTCATGGGACCTGCGCTCGTTCCGTGTCCGAGGAATCGATTGTCGACCGCATTAAAACACGCCTGCGTGCCGCGCGTCATCGGCGGGGGAACCGCGCCGGTCTAAGTGCACCATTTTTAACGGATGACCGACGCCGTTCGAAGGGCCGTGTTTCTGATGTGAGGACAGCGGAAGGGAACGGTGTTTTTTTTCAGACGAGGCGACGCCCGGGGTTTTAGTGCTGCGTCGGGCCTCGCCGCGTCGTTGTCACGTTTTGTGGTCGGCGCGAAACCCGCACTTGCCCCCCCTCCCCCCCGCGGGAGGATGCGCCCCGCTTGTCTCGGCCGCGGTTTTGGCGGTTGTTATGAGCCTCCACCTGCCAGTCCTGTTTACGCAGTGCCCAATGATGACAGCAGTTATTCCTGGGTGCTTTCAGAGCAGGTCTAGACCCAAAGCACTTTACCAGACTAAAAAAAAAAATCCCCTTTTTAAATCCTTGTGTTTGCTTCCTTGTACAAGTAGTAAGTTCACAAATTCAAAATGAATTGTGATTTATCTGCTCCTGAAATCAGACAGTGATGATCAACGGTTACTGCATCGGTTGCAACCATCCGTTGTCATCTCTGCAATGTATCCTATTACTCTCGTCTGTGACCCTGTTGCACTGATTGGGACCTGTGTAGCCTAATTCGATTCGATTTGGATTTTGAGTTTAATCCTCATTGAGTGATGCGGCGCGGCAGCTCCTCAGGACTCAGCCAGACTGAGATATCAAAAGCACTGAAGACAGTTCCTGTCATGTTATTATGTAGTTGTTGTTTTTTTTTTTATCAATCTGATGTTTGATCAAGTGTTCATTTTTCTCCTAAGTTTGTTTTTAATTGGTTACGTGATGTTGTTAAAATGGGGGCGTGACTTCATGTTTGACAGTAGCTCTTAACTAGCGGAAGTTTCAGAGGCATTCATGGATGTCTGTTTAGATATTGTATCAAAGAAAGTTGCGAAGACGCACAACACTGATTTTATATCCGCATTGTTGCCTGTTTCAAGCCATAAAGTCGTTTTTAATGGTAGAACTGATTACTCGTGATTGAGTTGAGTGCGCATTCGATGCCATTCCTTGATTGCTGCCTTGCAGACTCTGGCTTTGGATGACGTCACCAGTGCAAGATGGCGGCATCTGTTTACAGTATATTTTGGGTCGATCATCCAGAAATATTAGGAGGAGGGGAGTTTGTTGTTGTTTTTTCTTGTTTTTTTTTTTTGTTTTTTTTTGTCATTAAAAAATTTTCCTCCAGGAAACCTTTTATTCCAAGAAGAAATAATGCAACATCAGTTGTCTCCTTAAAGAGGCAGTTAAGGCTGAACTAAAGTTAAACTAAAATATGTCCCCCTTGAATATGTTGTAGGGACGAGCATATGAAAAAATGCCTTCATTGTTCATGTGGAAAATAATGATCAGTAGTTAATCTTTTTTTTCCAAATTTTTTCCAAAATTAAGAAAATGTTATTTTCCTCAAGTAAATCTCTATTGCAAGAAAAAAATAATAATACACCTGCAACAATCTGCTTAAAGGAGGCGGTTGAAGTGTTTTTACTGTTAAACTTTGGCGGAGGCGACGTTACCGCGCTCACTGAGCCTCTTGTTAGACACAAATCCAAAAATAAAATCATCAATCATATCAAATATCTCAATCAAAAATGTGCAGTATTTAGGATTGACAAGTTTTTTTTTTCTCCAATGTAAATCGCAACGCAACCTCTTAATCGGTTCCCCATACTGCCCCGTACTTGATGTGCAGTGTACCGCCACAACATCACATAGAACTAGAACAGGCGTTAGGGGGCACGGACTGGAAATGAAAGATTCACCATCGCGTCACGCTGATTCCAAGACTTGTAAAATAGTTGCTTTAATTTGGCATTCAGAATGATAATAGTAATAATAATGACTTTGTGCAGCCAGAGGCGGGGGGGGAAAGCTCCTTAAACCACCACCAGACAATGATGGTGATCTCTCCTGCACTTGCCCCGTGTAGCTGAACCTGCAGATGTACGGCGATTCTCCTGATCAACAGCGACCTAATTCTTACTCCAGATGAAAGCAGACGACGCGGCGTGCGATTGGTTTGTTGGCATATTGTGGCGGCGGTGGGGGGTGTGAGGGGGCTGGGGGGGGGGGGGGTTGAACTGCTTACCTCCTCATGCAATGCACATCCTTTGCATTCTTGAAGGCCAGCCGCTTTAATCCAGCATACAGTCGGCTCCTCAAAGCAGAGAACGGGAGCAGGTCCCACGTGTGAAATCAGTCAATTAGCGAGTCAGAGTTGGCTGGGCTAACGTGCGCCGCAGCCTCGGCTGGCGTCTTAATAGACGACTCTCAACAAAGGCGTCACGAGATTTGGCACCTCCGAGCAGAACACATCGAGGTCTCAACGCTGGCGACGTTCTCCGCTTCCCTGGATGGAAGACCAGAGTTCCACCAGCATGTTTTTACTGGGGAACAAGTACAGCAGCGGACGCCACACTGGGCACCAGCTGCCGCCAAATTATTTTTTCACTTTCACTTTTTTTTCGGCGAGAACTAAACACGGCACTGAACGGTTTACTGAAAAGTGTATAAATCGCATGGACATTTCGGATTCGTTGCGTAAAAGCTCCCGGATTCTTTTCATGAGCGCTTAGTTGCTTTATGAGGTGTTTGGGAGGGTTTTTTTACGCTTGTTCATTTGATGGGGAATTTCTTGCCATCTCTCTGTTGTCACGCTGCCCAACTCCCATTTGGTGGCTGTCAGACAAATGTGTTTGGTTTGAAAATGATCAAGGTTCCAGCAGTTTTACAGATTATGTGAAAGAAGAAGAAGGCACGCGATGGACAATTTAATTGCCGCGGAAATGACATTAAATGTTCCAAAAGGCGGTTAGAGTCCTCCTCTCAAAACCTTTTTTTTTTTTCTCTGAAGTGACTTTGAGATGATTAATTACTAATAACAATACACTCAAATGCAACTTTGCAAAACTGTGCCGATCTCCCAGAGGAAAAATAACGCCCACTGGTCACTGGAGGTTAGCGACGAAGCTGTAAAGCATCACAAACTCGTTGCCTTTATACGTCGCTGCGTTCTATTGTTTGACTTCCTTTTAACGTCATTTATGGGCCGGTTCTGGCCCTCGGGCCACACTATGCCCACGTATCGTCCTAGATTGCGTCGGAAAAACATCCACCGGCAACCAGTTTAGAGCTTTGTGCACCAAAGAAAACCAAATAACCTCCCCTAGCAGAGCAGATTTGAGAGTATAAGAATGATCCTGGTGAAATTTTTTTTGGTTCTCGACATTATCCAGTCAGGGAAAAGCCTGTATTCCCCGCCTGTAGTTCACACACAACGTGACTCGCACGGCATTAAAAGAAATATTCAAAACAGACACACCGCAAGGTTAAGTGTGTCTCAGGAAGAAAAAAAAAAAATCCAAACATAAAAGCGACCAAGACGCGTGTTTTCTCTGAATGTTGAGAACGGCGCTTCGCTGCTGCCTGTTGGGAAAGACCTGTCGCGGAAAGGGGAAGGGCGCCGTTGCCATTTTGCAGTTGGATCCAAGTGCGTCTTGAATTCAGATGAAATGGGATGTTAATTAATTGATCAGTGGATTAATATGCCTGCGCCTGGTTGATGGGATGAGACATTTTTTATATAAGACGGCGCAGTGCGCTCCGGGGATTTGGAACGAGCAGTTGTGGTTATTTTGCCGGCGTCTTTATAGACCAGAGTCTCTGAGAGAAGAAGCTGGTGGGCGGATTAATCGATAGTGAGCATAATCATTATTCGCCGTTCCACTTTGAACCACGGCACTCTCAGCTGATGTTTTCTGATGTCTTCCTGTTTTTTTCTTTTTTTTTTTTTCTAGATGTTTAGTTGTGACATTTTCCCAGGAGGCCGGACAAGACATGATCCCAAAAAAGGGGAAAAGGCTGTGCGCCATTGTGACTTTTGACATCCTAACAGGAGGAAAGAGTGAAGCCGCGATCCAGCAAGCGTCTCTGCTCATAAACACGCGTGCAGGATGTCGACACACACACACACATTTCCTCTGTCTGCCATTTGAAAGCGCCGACTGCGGGCCACGTGGGTGATTTTTTTTATTTATTTATTTATTTTTTTTAAGTGAGCGGTTTTGCCGTGCTGAGCCGCGCCGCCTCCCTCTGCGAGCGGGTTAACTGAGAGGGACGCCGGGAGAGGATTGGGCGAGAGAGCATGTGGGAAAGGGAGAGAGAGCGAGAGAGAGAGGGATGCAGTCGGAGGATGTACGCGGCTCATGACCGGCCCTGAGTCACATGGCTGTTGCCATGACGACACAGCAGCTAAGTTAGTAATGCAGGGTTATTTTTCCCGTGCCAAGCAAGCACAGACTAACAGTGTTGTTGGGCACTGGAGTCTTTTTTTTTCTCTCTTTTTTTTTTATAGTTTAAGTTTTTGCAGCTGAGTATTTAGTTATATTTTGCTTTTCATCGCAAAGAATTAACCAATGATAATTATAAAAGATATAGAAAGATATAGAAAAATAAATGGGTATATTTTTAATTTCAGAAAGACGAACTGCATAAAAGCAGGGTGGCGTGAGATTATATTCTGACAGGCTCGGGGGCTTTATTAAACCTACAGCGAAGTCTAAATCTAAGAATAAAATTGTCAATTTTCTTTAATAATTGTCGTCAAGAGGTGGCTCGGGTGGAAGTTATGGCGTGGGTATTAATTGGAGATGAATGAACTGGTTGGACAATCAGGTTATGAAAACGGAACCGAAACTGTTTTGATGCGTTCTCATAAAGAGTGAAAGCATTTTTCAAAGCGGGTTTTGGGAAAATGCTGATGATCTCCAGAATAAACCAGCAGTCGCTGCTAAAACTGTCGATGTTGGATGGTGAAGCAGGCCCGGGGACGAGTGTGGTTTGGCTGAGTGTGTCTCAATAAAGAGGCTTCCTGTGTGTCGCTGGAGACAAACTTGGAACAATTCACCTCTCAAGTCGGCCTTTGTGCGTCTATGCAAACAAGCTGGCGCATTTGTGTGTGCGCGCGCGTGTGTGTGTGTCTTCTGTTTGCACGATTTGTATCTGCTGCCCGAACGTGAAGAACTGCTGATTGGATAACACGCGCGGCCGGATTCCTCTGTCAAAGCGCTCGCCATTGAGACTTGAATGCCGCCATGTGTTTCATTGTGAAAAGGGATTACGGACCAGCAATCGCCACACGCTTTCACAGGCACACACGCACACACACAGCCACACAAACAAACACACACACACACACGACAGAGGCTAGATTTTGATCCAGGCTGTGTTGTCAGATTAATGACACGCTGAGATATAAAATGGCTTGGCGGCGATTTGGTCAGGACCCTCAGTTTTAAGGTTTTCACCAGGGAGGTCGGTGCAAATCAGTAAATTGAGCACCTTGGGGGGTGGGGGGGTGTAACATCAGTGTAACATCAGCCATTTCATCTGATCCAGTTTCAAACAGGACCTTCATTGTGGCTAAATAATCAACATGGCACATCTGCCTCACAAGCATCGGATTCAATATGACGATATTAATAGGCTAGCTCGGCGGCAGCTGTCTGTCAAACCCCCTGCTGGCTTCGCGTGCTGCCGACTCGGTCCTGAACATATCCTGGTTCGATAGCGGGGTAAGCAAATCATGTAGCGGGAAGTAAAAAAGATGGCCATCGTCATGATTGCCGGCTCTCACGGAAGCGCCGCAACAAAGGCGAACGCGGTTGACGCGCATGCAGATCGTCTAACATGAAAGGTACATTTTTATCTCGTGTCTGTTCATGGTAGCATTCTGGCCTGTGCTACAAAAAATTATACCATGTTTTTAATATACGAGTACACACACTCACTCGCCTGTTAAGTACAGCAACATGTGAAGTGTTCTGTTTTTATTGGATCGTTTATTGGATAATAATGAGTTTTCAGGCTGAATTTTTACTTTTTTTCTGCATAAGTACGGCAACCGAAGGGGGCAAAAACATGTTGCAGCGTCCCAAAACACTCCGAATAGGAAAATGAGCCGCAAATTCATAAACGGCGCATATTCAAAGTCCGCATACAAATCCACAAAATGCAAATGCAAAAAAAATGTGGCCCCCTGGTGGCCGACTGCAGTATGGGTTATAAACCCCGCCCCTCCTGCATGTTAGCAGATGGGATGTTGGCCAAACTAAAGAAAACAACTTGTAATCCAAGTTTCTCCAAAAGGTGGACTCTTTCATGTGTTTTTTTAAACTGATGTATTAAAGTGCCAATTAATTTTGGTTTTATTTAGTTTTTTGATGCGATAAAAGGTAGGGGGGGGGCCGGGGTCACGATTGACGGCTTCCCTGGGTGAAATACTGGGGAGGCGTTTACGGATTTCTGTTCCGGAATTGTTCATAAACTAATCGAGAGGATACGTTTCTTTGTATAAACGCTATTGGTTGTCGCCCAATGACATCACCAATGCAAGATGTCAGCATCTATATCCAGGATATTTTGGCTTTATTTTTTTTATTTTTAACCAGTGCGAAAAAGTGCGCAGATTACATGCAGTTAACGGTTTGACCCACAATGTAGGTGTGCCTAATAAATTGGCCAGTGGGCGTATATATTTCACCGCATTCTTACCGTCGACCTGCCCGCCTGTTGCGCCGCTGCAAATCCCGCGTGCCCCCGCCTCACGTTACCGCCGTCTCCCTTATTAACTGTGACTATCTTTAAATAACATCTGCCAGCTCTCCACTCTGCCGACTTAATTAACATGACGGGAGCCTCCGAGCGGAGAACAATCAGTCTCGTCCCCCAGAGGAGAACCCGAGACGCTCCCGACCTCAGCCAGGCAATCAGAGAGCTCCGTCCCCTGGAAGCGCCGGCCCGACAGACGTCTACGGAGCAGATCCATCATCGTTAAGGGAAAGGCGGTGTCTTAGTATCAAGACTGTTGAGCCAGTGGCTTCACAGCTGTTTTTTTTTTTTTTTGTGGATAGCTGGTTAAGTTGACAGCAGCTTTTTATCCAGTTAAAGGACCTTTTTTCTCAGTCAAATCTTTTGTCTGCCTCGTCGTGGTTTGCAGCCTAAATGTAGCAAGACCGTAGCGGCCGGCATGGAGCCCGAGAGCCTCGTCCTCTGTTTATTTTTTTCTGTCTGGTAACATGTTTGAAAGCGGATCTCCATCCCCGCCAGGCCCTGCTGCACAAACCAGAAGTGATTACGCTTTGCAGTTTGGATTTTTTTTTTTTTTGCATTTTGACACCCAGATCTCAGGTTTCGCGTCATCATGGGAGCGGAAGCATGTTTAGACCTCGCTGGCGGTCAGCGTGACACGGTCTCCCCAGCGGCGCCGTCCTCGGAATGTCTGTGTTTGGGCCGGGCTGAGATAGCCGAGATCAAAAGTATCGGTTCCGATTTTCCAAATATTTGCGTGCAGTTTGGCACAGACCGTCTCGATCTTCGGACACGGGATATTTGTTTCCTCAAGAAGTATCGGAACCGTCTAGTTCGGCGCAATTTAGTGGAGACTGAAGATTTTTCCCAGTGATTAGCAAATGTTAGCATGCTAGCGTGTTGGCATGACGCCCTGTAAACATCAATAAGTTGAGGAAAAAGGCGAAGTGGGACCGTAATCTTTTTTTTTTTAAATTTTTTATTAGTAAAACACACTTAATCTTGCATCTTGTCATTTACCAGATAAAATTGAAAAGTACGCAGCGCAACCAAGTTTTTGTTTTCAACTGAAAATGCAGGTTCTGCCAACAAATAAAACCACATTCTTGTATTGAAGCTAGCGACGCAAATCTAACTCTCCATCTACACTGCAAGTCTTAAACTATTCTGACAACTGAATGTCTTGACATGTTTCCCTTTTTTTTTTACATTGTTGTGGTAGATGTATAAAAGGTTCAAGCATCATTTTGCTGCTCTGGCATTTGCAGATATGGTGTGAATGTTCATGTCCAGGCAGCAGTCGCTGAGTATTCCGTTTCCAAACGGGCCTTATGGCTTGTTTCGCTTTAAATCCAAGACTCTGGAAGCTTTTCATCAGCGTTTTGGAAGCCGCCCAGAGCCTGCTGATCTCTGTATGTTGGCACAGGTGCCTCCAGGTCACCTTTTGGCGTCGCTGCACTGATGTCGGTGTGCTGCACCCTGCTGGTCAGGTCTGGTCGCCACACACCCACGGCTGCAGGCGCTGGTGTTTCGAGAGGGGCCACGGGCGTGAAGCTGTTGCTCAGAGCAGCAGCTGAGCACTGGCGGCGGGCCCACACACACACACACACACACACACACACACACACACAACCCCACCTGCTGCTGCACCTGCCAGATAAATGTGGAAGCGCCGGATCGATCTGAACCCGCGTGATCGGGCGAGCTCCAATCAATCGACCCGCCGTTTCTGTGACGAGTCCAGCCCTGCCGGCTTTGGCTCGCGAGCTGCTCCAGAGCTGCGTCGGCATAAAGAGAATTATGGCGTGTGTGTGTGTGTGTGTGTGTGTGTGTGTGTGTGTGTGTGTGTGTGTGTGTGTGTGTAAGAGAGAAAGAGATGCTGTAAACACAAGAGCATAAAACTGGGCTAAATGTTCAACATTATGAGGCTAACTAGCTTAGCACAGAGGCTGCAATCGGGGATCAGGTGGTCCGATCCACACGGTTCTGAATCGGCCCACCAGCACCTCCAAATTTCAGACCACTTCAAATTTCAGACAGATTGTATGAAACTCGGAAACATGAAATTCGTCTTTTTCAATATGTTGAAAATATACTTGTACATATATATTAAATATATAGCGAAACTGAGAAATTTTTACAGAATTTTCTTGAGTCTGCAGTTTAAAATCTGCTTATGATCAGATTTCAACACGAGAAGCGAGGATTTGTATTTCATTTTGACCTCATAGCTTATAAAGGATGTGCCTCTCATAATTCATTCCTTTATAGATATATATGTCTGGCAATAAAAATGCCACCCCACACACACACACACACACACACACACACTGGCACGCCTGGCCTCATCACCAGTTGCCGTCGTGTTCCGTGTTGCTGTGTTGGAGGTTCCTGCTGACAGGATCTTAATGCTTGATCTTCACGTCTTCTATAGATTATGACAGTCGAGTTCCTGGTTTCCTGTGTGCGTGTGTGTGTGTGTGCGTGCGTGCGTGCGTGCGCATACGTTTGTGTGCGGGTGCATGTGCGCGTGTGTGTGTGTGAAGACATAATGAGGCCCATTAGCACCATTGTCCGAGGGTTCCGAGTTTGACCTCCTGTTGCTCTGAAAGTCTTCGCAGGCAGAAACACTGAAGCTGCAGTTCAAACCGGCGGAAACGTGGTTTCACCGGCGACGAATAACCACGCTGCAAATACACGGCGTTACTTTTATCAGCCACGAGTAATCAAAATCATCACCGTCTCCATGGTTACGACGCTGCTACCACGACTGACAGTAAAATGCGGCGCGTCACTAAACTAATTGGAGCTGTGAAGCTGTGATACGTGCAGCCGCATGCGTGATGGTGATTGGCTGAGGGAGGGGAACAGTTCATGGGAAGCCAACCAGAGGCAGACACACACACACACACACACACACACCCACACACACACACACACACACACACACACACACACACACACACAGATGATCCAAAGGTGACGTTTTTAAACAGGAAGTTCAGACATGAATTTTCCCTCATTGAGATAAAAGGCAAGAACATAAAGGTGAAACATGATGATGAGGAACAAAGTGTTTCTGCACCTCCGCTTGTCTCACGCTGGCCCACAGCTACGTTACTATAGTGCAGGTTAGGATACGATGTTTACTCTTAGGAATTTATTCTATAAAAGTGTAGATTTCGTGAATTAAACATATTCAATATTCAGTTTTATATTTAAATAATTGATCATACAGTGTAATTTAAAGTTTGAAAATGTAACACAATAGTTACTTTCCCTGGTAACTAGTTACTTTTATGATGCTATAACTAAGTTACCAACTCACTCTTCTACTTTTTGGGAGAAGTAACTAGTAACTGTCACTAAATATGTAAGAGCTTAAAGGCTGTTGTGAGGACCAGGAGGGAGGGAGACGCCTCCTCCTGCCCTCTTTTCTCCAAGAATGAAGGTTGTGCATCCTCCTCTATCAACAAGACGTCTTTTAATAGCATCTTACACACACGCACGCACACACGCACGCACACACACACACACACACACACACACACTCTGAACCCGCAGGGGACGAACAGCGTTTGTTTGTTGATCAGGGCAGAGAAATGAGATCTGCAGCCGCGGCAATATCACACACCATTGACTTTGTTCTCCATCGTAGGAGCGAGCGTGTGCGTGTGTGTGTGTGTGTGTGTGTGTGCGTGCGTGCGTGTGTGTGTGTTGCATCAGACCTTTGAGCGTAATGTGAAACAGGAGCGCTTCCTCGCTCTCGTGTTCACACTTGTTGAGGAAACAGTTTTTAAAGCAGCAGATGCATTTTTGGGTGGATGCTGCGATATTCCGCGGCTGCCAGGCTGCTCGCGGCTTCACGCAGCGTGAAGTCATACCAGGGCTCAGCGGCAGCCAACACACTGATGGGCTGCAAATTTTAGTCCTGGTAACCGTGGAGACCCAAGTGTGTTATTATTGTGAGTAAACAAGACATCCACAAAAAAAGGTTGCTTTGCTGAGTTTAGACGGAATATTAATTCCTAATATTCACTTGGAGATGGAGGCCAGCCATGTTGTGCTCTGCACAGAGGGACACGCGCGGAGCTGGAGCGCTGATGTTTCTGCTGAAAAGGTTGAAAATGTAATAATATAAACTAGTTCTGTCAATTGATTAATAAAAAGTAATTTGAGCTTTTTCTAATCCTTTAGCTAGTTAATCTCATAATTTGCCATGATTAATTGCCTTTCTTCTTCAGGCTGAAGCTTGTGATCAAAAAGGTTTAAATGTATTGCAAAAATCAACACGTTCATTTTGACAGCGCCAATACAAACATGATATTTAATATCACATCGTTCATAAAGCATGAAATGACTGACAGGTCCTGCCTGCGCTGCTGCAGCGTCGGACGTCTTCTGACGTTTTCCTTTGAATTCTAAAGAAAAGTAAACAGCCAATAGGGTGATAGATGGGCGAGAGATGATGAATTATGACTTAAAGTTCACGTAGAACACAAAACATGGAACTGGCAGAAGTGACAGTCAGAGAAGACGATAAAAGAAGATGTGGAGATAAAATCCATCAATACAAAAGCTGCCTGTGGTGTGGTGGTGTGTGTGTGTGTGTGTGTGTGTGTGTGTGTGTGTGTGTGTGTGTGTGTGTGTGTGTGTGTGTGTGTGTGTGTGTGTGTGTGTGTGTGTGTGTGCGCTGCATGTGAGTGTGTGTGTGTGTGTGTTTGCCCGTGTGTGTGTGTGTGTGTGTGTTTGCCCGTGTGTGTGTTTGCCTGTGTGTGTGTGTGTGTGTGTGTGTGTGTGTGTGTGTGTGTGTGTGTGTGTTCACCCCACTTCAAAGAGAATGCTTTTGAGAATGGACACCAATGCAACACTGGATCCTGTTGTTCTATCTATAAAGAGCCATGAGGAGTCCAAAG
>CAAKHG010050893.1:0-16971 GCA_901007715.1 Dactylopterus volitans
ATACATACACACATACTAACATACATACACACATACACACACACATACTAACATACATACACACATACATACTAACATACACACACACACACACATACTAACATACACACATACTAACATACATACACACGTACACACATACTTACGTACACACATACTTACGTACACATACTTACATACACATATACTAACATAAATTCACACACACTAACATACATGCATTCACACACACTAACATACATGCATTCACACACACATAAATGCATGCATATACACACGCATGCATGCATAAAATTATATATCCTGTAAATACAAAACTGAGGGACTGAATGTAACATAATTTATTTATGATACATATTGTTACATACATATACTTACATGCATGCAAACACACTCACATACATGCATACATACACTAACATACATACATACATGCATCCATGCATACACTAATTTACACACACACACTAACATACATACATAAAATTATACTGTTAATACAAAAATGAGGGACTGAGTGTCACATAATTGAATATAAATACATAAATACATACACTAACTTACATACTAACATTCTACCATATACACACAAACATACTAACATACACACATACATATACACATACTAACATACACACACTAACTTACATGCAAACATACATGCAAGTTCATTCAGACATTTTGGACAGCAGTTGCATCCTGTGGTTTCATCAGCTTCTGCCTGTTCAGACCTGAATCTTTGTCTCTGCCACTGAATGACAGGACCGAGCGTTTGGGTCTGCAGGGGAGACGGTGGTGGTGGAGGAGCTTCTGGAAGGAGAGGAAGTATCCGTGAGTGTTCACTCATCACACAGTTGCACCAGCTCATGTCTGGATCCAGAGGTCATCGACACGCTCGTCTCTTGCAGTGTCTGTGTTTCAGTGACGGCTCCTCGGTGGCTCCTATGCCTCCAGCACAGGATCATAAGAGGCTGCAGGATGGAGATCTGGGGCCCAACACCGGGGGCATGGGAGCCTACTGCCCCACTCCTCAGGTACCGGCGCTGCTGTTCCACCAAACCGCCTTCTAAAATGCAACACAGCCAATACCGATATCAGCTGTCTTCACCGCCGCTGGTGTTTCTGCAGGTGAGCCAGGAGCTGCTGCAGCAAATCAGGGACACGGTTCTCCAGAAGACCGTGGACGGCATGAAGGAGGAAGGAACTCCGTTTGTGGGCAAGTGCTGCGCTCCCGTGGTCCGGCCCAGATGAGGGTGTCAGGGGCAGGTGACCATCCGTGTGTGACCCGGTTCCCCTCTCCTTCTCCAGGTGTCCTGTACGCTGGGCTGATGCTGACCAAGCAGGGCATCAAGGTGCTCGAGTTCAACTGTCGCTTCGGGGACCCCGAGTGTCAGGTGTGTGTTTAGCATTATTAATATTAGATCAACAGTAATAACGGGGCGCGCTCAGTCTTGAAATGCAATCATACATCTTCAAAATGGCAGAATTTTCATCTGCAGTCATCCATCCAAACCCCGACTCCCCTGATTTAATTCTAAAGCTTGTCATGCATTAATTAATCATGGTAACGAATGCTCAAATTATAGTTGATATGGACAGTTGGCAAAATAAACAACGCGTGAGGTGTATAATGCACTCGGCTCACATTGAAGTCTTAAACTGGAAACCTAAAAGTAGGTAAAAAAGAAAAAGACAACACTTTTAGATATACTTTATAAAAACCACACAAACATTTTTACAGTTTATCAGCCTTTTCACAATCAACACTTACAGGCGAGTATGACTTCTGATGTCCGGTTGTCATCGCAGCTCTCTGCCAGCAGGGGGAGCCCTCATCACATAGTGGAGACCAGCGGAGGCTGAGCCGGTTACATTTAACAATAACACGCGTCATTCAGTGAAGGTGCCAGGGAGTTCATGCACCATCAGAATTCTGATCCTCAGATTGTAGATGTTGTTTTGTTGTCCTGACAACATAAACTACATGAACATTGTAACATGTAAAACTACAAGTTTTATTATCACGTGCGCTTCTGTCCTTTAGCCATGACGTCAGCAGCAGCTGTCAGGCGGCGCGTCGATACCTGTTAACCATAAAACGAGTGCAGACAATTATGATGAAGAAGGTTTCAATTGGAAATCAGAGACTAGAAGTTCATCATTTTCGTAAAGCTCATCTATGAGAAGCTTGTGACTGAAGGGACACTTGACTGTTTGACGCCGGCAGGCGACTTTAATCTGAAATGCGTTGCTGGTTTCAGGTGCTGCTGCCGTTGCTGAGCAGCGACCTGTACGAGGTCATCCTCAACACCTTGAACGGCAAACTGGCCTCCAACGCCCCCGTGTGGCACCAGGACACCTCTGCGGTCACCGTGGTGATGGCCAGCGCCGGTTACCCCGGCACCTACAAGAAAGGAGTAGAAATCACAGGTAGAGGAAGTCTCGCATGCGAATCACAACTTAAGGAGGAATCTTTCCATTCCACCTTAACAGCAGATGCGCCGAGTTTCTGTCCTGATCCTGACCCCTCCCCACCCCCTCCTCCGTCCGCAGGCTTGTCCCAGCTTGATGACACGGGGCTGCAGGTTTTCCATGCGGGTACGGCCCTGAAGGACGGAGGCGTGGTCTCCAGCGGCGGGCGGGTCCTGACGGTGACCGCCGTGGGCTCGTCCCTGGAGACGGCGCTGCAGGCGGCCAATCGGGGCGTGGCGGCCGTGGGCTTCCCCGGCGCCGTGTACCGCCGCGACATCGGCCACCGAGCCATCGCCCACTTGAAGCAGCGCAGGTGTGTGTGAATGTGGCCACATCCACTTCCTGTTTTGTGGCAGAATATTGGGTGTTTTTTTGGGGGGGAGGAATTTGCATCAATTTGTTTTGAATATTTTCTAGAACGTTTTCAGTAATAAACTTCACTTTGGATTCAGCTGCGTCTTTTCTTTCTTTTTCTTTCAAAAAAAAAATCTTGATTTTAAAATGTGAAGCTGCTCCTTCTCACAGAGGTGTGACACCACACCCCGAATAACGGGCACGGTTGATCCTGACGCTGGTGTCTCCCTGTGTCGCTGACAGAGGTCTGACTTACAAGGACAGCGGAGTGGACATTGCCGCCGGCAACAAGCTGGTGGACCTGATCAAGCCCCTGGCCAAGGCCACCTCGCGCACCGGTAACTTTGCATCTGTGAATGAGTGGAGGAAAGGAAACGAGTGTGTGGAGATCGCAGGCAAACCAAAGGCAGCTCGTCAGGCAGAGTTTGAAACCAAACCGCTTTCTCTCTCAAAAAAAGTCATGTTTGGTCATTTGAAGCGTGAAAGCTTGGCTGTTCACACACACACAAACACACAGCCGTGCATGTGAAGTGACTGGTATTTTCTCACCAGGATGTAATGCAGAACTGGGGGGCTTTGCGGGGCTGTTTGACCTGAAGGCGGCGGGCTTCCTCGACCCCATCCTGGTATCTGGGACCGACGGAGTCGGGACCAAACTCAAGGTGGGATTTCAACCCTTTCATAAGCACCGTGGGAGTTTGGCTGTGAAGTCCTGGAAGCTCAGTCAACCTCAGGCTCTTTGGTTGATTCCAGATTGTCGATAAACGTGAAGGAACTGCAGCAGCAGCGAGCGCGGTCGCCCGTGAACACACTGAGAGGCTTCAGCTGGGGCTTCTCTCTGCATTTAGAGCGTGAAAGATCCTGATGGCTTCATGGACGGGTCAAAATAAAAATCCGTTGCGGGCACGTCCAGCTCGCTCCCTGGATTTTTGTCAGTGATGCCGATTGACTAATGGCAGAATTTGCTTTAATTGCTTTCTTCAGATATAAGCTTGTAACAGCAGATATTTAAATGTGTCAATTGGAATGGTTCCCTTTGTTGATTGGGCGGCAGTTTTTGCTTTGAGGCTGTTGGTCACTGACAAATCGCTGCTTTTGTGGTGGTTAAATTCAGATGTGCAAACTCTGCTGGTTATTTTAGTTTCCCCCTCCACTCCAACCTCGTCCTCACAACAGGAAGCAAACTAGGCGCAGCTGCGTCCTCCATCATCTCCTGATTTTCTTTGGCAGCCACATTAGTTGCACTGCGTCGTTGTTTAGGACCTCACAGTCGTCAAAATTAATGCCTTAATTTGAGTTTTTGGCGCTGGAGTTTGAAGCCGCCCTCTCTGATTAGCTGCGTCTGTGGTCCCTGCAGGTCGCTCAGGCGTGCGGGCAGCACGGCAGCCTGGGCCAGGACCTGGTGGCCATGTGTGTGAACGACGTGCTGGCCCAGGGAGCCGAGCCGCTCTTCTTCCTGGACTACTTCTCCTGCGGAAGTCTGGACGTGGATGTGGCCGCCTCGGTGGTCGGCGGCGTGGCCAAAGCGTGCGAGATGGCCGGCTGCGCTCTGCTGGGTGAGAGGAGCGGGTCGATCGGCCGGCGCCGCTCTGTCTTAATCACACAGGAAGCGGTGGTCTTGTTCAAGTCCCCCATCTGTGACCGCGTCCAGGTGGCGAGACGGCGGAGATGCCGGGCGTCTACGCTCCGGGGGAGTACGACCTGGCGGGGTTCTGCGTCGGAGCGGTGGAGCGCGGCGCCCTGCTGCCCAGGCTGGCGGAGATCGCCGAGGGGGACCTGCTGATTGGACTGGCCTCCTCCGGTGTCCATAGCAACGGCTTCAGCCTGGTTCGCAAGGTCCTGGAGCGAGCAAACCTCAGCTACAGCTCGCCAGCGCCGTTCGGCCAACCAGGACAGACTGTTGGTGAGTAGCAACCAATCGGAGAAAAGCTGCTGAGGGGAAATAAAACAACCCTGCTTGCTTTCATGCTTTATTTAGTACAGAGCACCTTTATGTGTGAACACGGTCGTGGTGTTCCAGAGTTTCAGTGGTTCGTCTGCGTCACCTTGAGCTTTGACTAATTGGAGCAGCGGCTTCACACAGGCGCAGCCGTTAAAGCCTTAAATCTCCCTCTCGGCCTGGGTTTCCGCCCTCAGGCGAGGTCCTGCTGACGCCAACCAGGATCTACAGCCGCCTCCTCCTGCCAGTCCTGCGCAGCGGCGCCGTCAAAGCCTACGCTCACATCACCGGCGGCGGCCTCCTGGAGAACATCCCTCGGGTGCTGCCCGGGGAGCTGGCGGTCGATTTAGGTGAGACGAGCGGACGCTTTGTCCTTATATGCAACATGAGCGTATCAAATTGTTAGCAATTTTGAAAGGTGGGGACCTCCAATTTATTCATGACTGTCAGCCGAGTGTAAAGCAGAGGAGGAGTGTGTCTCGCTGCGTGACCTTTGTGCACGCTGCACTCCACGCCGTCTTTACTGCACATTTCTCTTCTGAGAAGTTCTAAACATTGAGGTCACCTTGTTGTTGTTGACGCCTCCATTAATATTTACACTCGCAGATGCGTCCCGGTGGAGCCTCCCCCCGGTCTTCTCCTGGCTCCAGAAGGAGGGCGGCCTGAGCGAGGAGGAGATGACCCGCACCTTCAACTGTGGCCTTGGGGCAGTGCTGGTGGTCGCTCCTCCGGACGCTCAGAGGGTCCTGCGCCAGCTGCAAGCCCACCAGGAGGCCTGGATTGTGGGTTCACTGGCCCACAAGCAGCCTGGTGAGTCACTAACGCGTCGGCATCAACTGGCACTTTTCCACGACGAGGTACTAAAAGGTGACGTGAAAACCCTGCAATAGTTAAACTCAGGCGGAACTATCTCCCAATGGAAAAGTACCTGAGTAGAGTAGAGGCGGTACATGTCGTGGAAAAGCGCCAAAGGTTGCGCGCTAAAATGGCCCCCCATGTACACGCAGGTGCAGAAGCTGTGGTGGTCTGCAACCTGAAGCACAGCCTGCAGAGCGCTGGTCCTGCCTCCAACGGGGAGTTTGGGGTCAAGCGCGACGGAGGTTGCCAAGGTGACGGCAGCGCGCCACACAGGAGGACCAAAGTAGCTGTTCTCATCTCCGGCACAGGTGTGTTTTATTTATTTTTAGACTAGGAGTTGGAGAAAGTGACTTCCTGGTTGCTTAACAACAAAAAATAAATTGGCAGTCAAGTAAGGCAACATGCTTTTTTTCCCCCACACTTGTAATTGCTCAATTTTCAAAATTAAAGCATCAACCAGAGAGCAAGTAAAAGTTGAAATTCGAGTTTCCTTTTAAATCCCTCCGGTGTTCCAGGCACCAACCTGCAGGCGCTGATCGAGCAGGCCAAGCGTCCGTCCAGCTGCGCCGAGATCGTGGTCGTCATCTCCAACAAACCCGGCGTCCAGGGCCTGAAGAGGGCGTCGCTGGCTGGCATCCAGACGCGGGTAAGAACCTCACACACACTCACACGTGGCGGCCAGCCTGCCTCTGGACCAGCTTTAAAGCGGACGTGTCCTGAACCAGGTGGTGGACCACAAACTGTACGGCAGCAGATCCGAGTTCGACGGCACCATCGACGGCGTGCTGGAGGAGTTTGGGGTGGAGCTGGTGTGCCTGGCTGGATTCATGAGGATCCTCACGGGAAACTTCGTCAGAAAGTGGAACGGTGAGTGAACTCCAGGCGTTCACGCCGCCAGCGAGCGTCAGGCGTCCAACCTTTGTCTGTGCCCCCCTCAGGTAAGCTGCTGAACATCCACCCGTCCCTGCTGCCCTCCTTCAAGGGCGTCAACGCCCAGAAGCAGGCGCTGCACGCCGGCGCCCGCGTCAGCGGCTGCACCGTCCATTTTGTGGCTGTAAGTGCGACTCACCGCGCCGTCGGATCGCCCAATGGCGGGGAGGCTCGACGCGTCACGGCTTGTGCTTTGCGTTTGCAGGAGGAGGTGGACGCGGGCGCCATCATCGTGCAGGAGGCGGTGCCGGTGCTGAGCGGCGACACCGAGGAGAGTCTGTCCGCCAGGATCCGGGAGGCGGAGCACAGAGCGTTCCCCGCCGCCATGGAGCTGGTGGCCAATGGCGCGGTCAGGCTCGGCGAGGACGGCCGCGTCGCCTGGAAGTCAAACGCACAGAGTTAGAGACGCGAATAAATATGGCTGCTGCTAATAATAATTACTACTGACCCGGTTTAACAACACCAGAGACACCGTAAACAGGTTAACTAGCCGCTGCTCAGCCTCACATTAGCGTTGCTCTTGGGACATTTATACTTGAAACTACATTCCATTTGTTACTTTTACAGCTGTAACGTCCATGTGGATTTTACCATTCCAGGAAAACAGCAGCATGGTGGTTCCGCTCGTAATGCTGCATGAACAGTCTACTGCCGTACGGTGGACTTTATGAATGTCAAACGCAAAACTGAAAATTATTAAAACTGTTCGTTATGTCTGATTTCTTTTGAGTTACGGTTTCTTCAAAAAAGGTAAAATATGATGCATAGAAAGGCGGGTCTCTCACCGATGCGTCCTGCGCTGTCTGATTGGGCCTCTTGGTGGACGGTCACTCTGATTGGCTCCTGTGGAAGCGCAACACCGACAGCCTCTCGTTTCCAGCTCTTGTCGCCAGACACGCGCTTCCCCTCAAACCGGATTTGCTCAGCAAGCGGATGATCTCCTCTGGCGAAGACACGGACCAATCAGCATCTCGAGCGGCCGACTTCTATTCTGAAGTCGCCGTAGGAACAAGCTCCGCCTACCTGGCTCGTTCTCGGCGATGGTGACGAGGTAAAAGAGCCCGTTACTGGACAGCAACTCTGACACGGCGGGAAGGAACCTGTCCGTCACCTCCCGACCTCGCTGCCCGCCGGCCCAGGAAGCTTCTATACCGGCGCTGCCGACCTGGAGGGAGAGACAGAACGGCGCCAGTGAGCGTGACACTGGCACGTCTCTCACACACACACACATGCGCGGCAGCTGAAGCCCACTCACCTCGTCTGAGGGCGTCACCACGTAGGGAGGGTTGAACAGCAGCACGTCCACCTGCCCGCTCAAGCGCGGCAGCAAACACTCGGCCTGAAACACCAGACAGAGCAGAAACGTTTACCGCTCGGTCTGTGTTCTGATTGAATTTTGACATGCAAAGTTCACATTAAAAAAAAAAAACGGCCTGAGTGGCAGGTGCATGATGGGAGCTCCTTGAGCGCTGAACACGTGTTGGACGCTTTGGTTCTTTGCATCCTCTGACGCGTCACATCGGGTTTCACTGGCAAAGAACTGGCAGCTTCATCTGGATGTGAAGTTCTGCAGATGTTTTGGCCGAAAAAGCCGAAATGAGCAAAAAGCTCCACAGGATTTCCGGCTGCATTTCTGCTGGCAGTGTTGGGATATTGTCAAAATTAATGGAAATATAAGGATAAATTTAGATTCTTCGTGGCTTTCCTGCTGGAAGAGCTCAGGCCAGCACTCAAGAGCCCACAACTAGAGAGAACCCGGCCAATCTGCTGCGTGAGCGTCCCCGTATTTCTTCATACATTCATAAAGTCTGCGATAAGACTCGGGGTGCTCATTGGAAACGTGCCAAACGGCAGACATGATGGCAGCGCGGTGGTGAGTGGAGGTCCTACCAGGTCAGCGATGGCGGGTTCCAGGTCAACGCCGTTGCAGGAGGCCGTGTGAGCTGTGCAGCCGGCGGCCGCCGGATTCACGTCAGTGCAACTGGAAAAGAAGCCAGAACTGAATATGTGGACGCATGAAAATGACACTTATCACAGCGGTAACGGTTGATATTCTATTCTTACCATTTTGTCATTTTACTTATACTTTTGCACAGTTTTTATAAGGGTTAGGCCTAACACTACCTATTCTATTTTTTTTCCATGTTTATATTGTATATATGAATGTTTGCACTGGTACTGGAGTTGCTCTTAATCTCATTGTACATGTGTATAATGACAATAAAGGCATTCTATTCTATTCTAGGAGTATATATTCATGTCACATGTGTGTTTGTTCTTAAGGGGAGAAGTTGAAAGCAATTTCATGCACGCTGTATGATGACAATAACACTGATTTTGAGAACTACTCACAGGTATAAAGCCGCAGGTCCGACTACGGATGCCAGGAAGGCGGAAACCACGCCGGAGCCGCTGCCCACCTCCACACACACGCTGGGCCTGGACATAGCGCGCATGCGCGCACACGTGCGGTCACAATCAGCCCGAGTAAACACAAATATTCGATTACAAAAGGAGTTGTTTTTTTGTTTTTGTTTTTTGTAATTAAAAAACAAAAAGTCTCACCTCATCCGCTGCAGCTTTTCCGCATCTTTCTCCAGCGCGTCGATTAGGAGGAAAGAGTCCTCCGCTGGCTCGTAAACGTCCCGGAAGCTTCCGCGGCCCGCGTGGGAGTACGCAGGCGTGGGGTAGCGGCTGCACATGCTGGGAGTTAGCCGCAGTTAGCCGCCGCTAGCAGCCGCCGCCGCGCCCTCGCTCCCCCGCTCGCTCCCCCGCTCGCCAGCGCTCGTCGTCGGTCGTCGGTCGTCTCTCGGCGGCGTCGCACCGTGACACCGGGCCGGCTTCTGCTCCGGGAGCCACCGACGCTCCTCACAACACGGCGCGGCCGCGGCTCACTTCCGGGTGCTGCGTGTGCGTCACGTTCACGCGGCGTCCGACGTCGCTCTCCTGCTTAGACAGGAAACAAAAAATTAGTTAAAACTTTATTCAATTTTATTTGGAGGAATAGATCCCATTATTTAAAGGATGATATTTTATGTAACTCCAGGAGGGATGGCGGGCGTGAGGTATTAAGTTTTGAAACACTAAATAACACTTTCAAAGTAAAATGGTTAACTAATCTGATCAGAGAAAAAGACAATATATGGAAAACTTTCCCAAAACACATTTTCTACTCGATTGGTGGTCTGAAATTTCTGTTGCAGTGTGACTACAAGATTGATAAATTACCTGTTAAATTAGCTAATTTTCACAAACAAGCACTGCTGGCATGGAAAATGGTGTACAAACATAACTTCTCGCCAACAAGATACTACATCTGGAACAACAAGCATATTCAATATAAAAATAAATCTTTGTACTATAAAAAGTGGGTTGAGAATGATATTGTTTTGGTTCAACAACTGGTGAATGCTGAGGGACAGTTACTAAGGTACGGTGAATTCCTTAATAAATTTAGGTTGCCAATTACACCAAAAGAATATGCAGTTGTATTTGATGCGATACCGATGAATGTACTGCAGCTGGTTAGAGGATCAACTGTCTCTATGATAGAGCCACTCAGTAATACTTTGTTCCTTGGAGGTAATGATATTATTAAGAATAAGTGTTCGAATAAATTTATTAGGAACCTCATGCTGAATGTAACTGTGCCCTCAGCAAAACTCTTTTGGACATCACTGTATGGGGTTATTCATTGGAGGAAAATCTGGTTAATGGGGGATAAATATTTTGTCTGAATAATAAAATTAAAGAGGTTACATTTAAAATAATGCATAAAATATATCCAGCAAAGAAAACCCTTCAGAGATTTAATATTGATATTGAGTATGCTTGTGTGTTCTGTGGATCTGAGGAAGAAACTATCTGCCATCTGTTTTATCACTGTATGTATGCTAGAATTTTTTGGAGGGATGTGCAGAATTACATAAACAGGAAAACTGGACAAAGAATTCACTTAAAAGAAAAGGACATCTTTATCTGTTTTGAAGAGAAACAGAGAGAAAAGGACTTTTTTGTACAGCTTCTTATTTTTCTAGGAAAATTTCACATTCACAAAAAGAAATGGTCTGACTCTAAACCCTGCTTTGACCACTTTCTAAACGAACTGAAGCAATACTGCTCCACTATCAATGGACTTCAGAGCAAGAAAGCTCTAAAAACTGACTCTGTTCTGGACAAATATTGTAAAGATTGATGAATTATGACCACGCATCTCAATATCTGTTGCTTTGCTTTTCATTTTCTTTTTATTTATTTTCTTTGTATGTATGTATGTTTGTTTTGTTGTATGATGTGAAAAATGCACTTATGTTTGTTTCTGGCATTAAAAAAAAAAAAATGGCGACCACCACTGGAAGGGCTGGCCGGAGGTCCGATGCCAATCAAGATGGCGGACCCAGCTGGAAGTCAGGGGGTGGTGCCTAAGGCGGGTGGTGCCGCGCGATTGGTTTGAAATCAATAGGCGGGACAAGACAGCGGTCGACCAATCGTGTGGTTGGTTGAAGAGGGAAGGTAAATGAGCGGGGGTTTTAAATTTACAACCGCTCAGGTATGTTGGGAATGTGCGTGAGTGGTTAGTTGGAAGGAAAGAGGGAAGCGAAGAAATGAACCATCTAATAAAGTAACGGTCCCATCGAAGGTCACTGGAATCAGTACGAATGTGACACACAGAGCTCACTGGCCCACTGGTGAGTGGCGTGAATCTGGGCCTTTAACTATCACAACAAGCACTGATCTGGACCGATGGTATGACGGGACATGCGCGGAACAAAACACAATAATGCTCAATAACAATTTACAACGGACGCGGCGGTCCGTGTCACGTGACCGATGAACGTGTTAATAACACAATTCTAACTCATCGTCTGCCCAGAGCTACGAGCCTCTTACTGGTACTCTTGGGTGTGTGTGCTGGTCTGTCCTCGGTCACTTTGACCTGGCGAGGCGGCGTCGGTGAGCGACCGTTGGCTGCGTCAGCGGGCGGACAGTGGCTGTGTCAGCGGCGGACGTTGGCGACATCGGCGGGCGGACAATGGCAGCCGTCTTCTTCTCGGCGGGATCGCAGGTCTCCGGCGATGGAACGGATCCCGGCGTGGAGCAGGGGATCGGATTCACGAGGAAAGTTTCTTTTTTCCTCGGCTTGAAGTGGGTAGGTTGCGTTCGCTACCTCACTTCGCATCCGCGGGCATCCGGCGTGGAGACTCGAGGTCTTCGACCGGGAAGATCGTGCTTGATCAGCACTCAAAAAGAAAGACTTCTACTCGACCAGCGAGGAAGATCCGAAGGCCTGAATGTGCACAGTTTTGCTACTTTCAAAGCAGACGTGCGTCGTGCGGGACGATCGGCGTGATAAGATGAGCGGTGAGGATTACTTCGTGATGTCAGCGGAATCCGGACCAGAAGCAGTGAGTTTGCGTGTGTTACAGGTTTATAAACCTTGACATGATGTCACAGTTTTTGGCCTGATCTTATTGGATTTTGGCCAATTAAGGTGTGGAATTGTGTGGACTGGTCAGCTGGTCAGCTCAGGTTACAGGCACAAGGGCGCGGTTGTTTGGCTGACCGGATGTGGGACCAGCCCGTGTGTTGGAGGTTGCGGCCGAGTTCTTTGTTCTGTTTGTTAAGGGCACGTGTATCCTCAGGCCTTTGAAGATGCATGTAGGCCTCACTGTATGATGCTGTTGAGGCACTACAGCATGTATGGTTGACTGCTGCAGTACTGTTGCGACTTGGAGGTACATGGGTGAGAATAAATGGCAACACAACTATAACAGCTACGATCAAGATGCAGCACAGTGTCCCTCTCATGCCACAGTAACCCGGTCTTCTGAAAGGATGCCATGGCTTTGGCAGTTCCATAGCATTGCCGAGACTGTCAGTGTCTCTTCCCTATTGTAGAGTCGGTTGAGGTCAGTGTAACTGCGTACGTCACCACTAGTCATGCTAGCCAGCTAGTTAATGTTGTTTCAGGCATGTGAAGAAAAGGTTCAGTACTGTATTTAGCAAACGTTCCTACCACGGGGATGTTCAATCCCTTCTGCTCTAAATGGGCAATCGCCTGCTCTACTAGTTCCTTGTGTGTGTGTGTATGTGTAGCGGGTAAGGTTAGTGTTGCAAGTTGTTCTTCGTTGCATGTGCGTATGTGTCTCACTTCCCTTTTCAGATGAGTGGACAGGATCACAGCTCGTCTCCTCTCCTCGTGCCCCTCCCTTCGCCTCTCAATCGGAGTGTGCCGGACCTTGTTTGGATTACCCAGGGTTGTCCGGGTTATCTGGACAATCTTTTGACCAATGTCCGTGCTTGCCGCAGATGAAACAGCCCGTGAATCTGGCGGTCCAGTCCAGTCGTCCGTGTCCATGTCCGCAGCCTCCTCGTCCTCTGTTTCTGCCTCTTTGTCCTCTACCTCTGGGATCCTGGTGAGATGCGGCTACAGCCTGCATCATGGTGAGCTGTGCATGGTGGCATCGCTTTGGAATTCTGCCCAAAAGTCACCAAGTGCGTCAGCGAATTTGGTGCCGGAGGCATTAGGGTCCAGTATTTGGACAAGGGCTTCTTTCATGTCTTGGTCAGTCCACGGACAAAACGCGACTTTGGGACCGTCCTGTCCCATGACTTGAATCATTGGCATGTGAAGGACCGGCTCAGTTTGCTTAACTCATGAGCGTGTTCGTACAGTATAGAGGAATAAGACAAAAGGTTTCCGCTTTCTGTTGAGGAGTCGGGGCCCTGCCATCTGTCTCCTCCTGTTGCTCCGCTCACGCCTGGTGACGGTGGCGGTGGTGGTGCCATGGTACTCGGGTTGCCCCTTGTAGTTGATGGTTGTGGCACACTGGCTGGGGGTTGGTATGCGGGTGGCGCCTGCGGTGGAGGGTACAAGTCGAGGAGAGGATCTCTGTGACTTGTTAAAGAAGGATATAGAGACCCCTTAGTCTTTCCTTTATCGCACTTGTCTTTTTCACCATCCACATTCATTTTTGTCATCTAACTCTGAAGCTGCTTTCTTTCTCTGTTTTCAGCTTCTTTTTCCCACATACTCAAACATGTTCTATGACTATTCATTTCCTCGAGATCCTTTGTCTTGATTTTCTTTTTCATGTCTTCTTCTTTCTCTTCCAAATGAGATCTGAGTTTCTGTAACTCTTTTTTACTCAATGTGCCTCCTTGTGGAAACCCAAAATCATGTGACCATTTTTTCAGATGTTTTACACTTTCTCTTGTGTATTTGTTTTTCATAATATTCACTATGGGCCCTGTAACGGCCACCAATGTAATAATGCCCACAAACGTAATAAACCACAAACATTTAAAAATATGCCGCTTTTAATGTAATAATCCTGCAAACGTAATACATTTTCCACAAACGTAATAGCTGCTGCCTACTACAAACGTAACACCGATTTCCCACAAATGTAATAACTGTTACGTTTGTAGAGATTTATTACGTTTGTGGGGAAGTGAAAATCTTCAACTTTCAATGTTGTAATAACTTCCCACAAATGTAATAACACAATGAATAATTGTTGTTACTGCTGTTTGATTGTTGTTGTTCTTGCCTACTAATAGCCTACTGACCGTGGGCACGGAATCCAGATGCTGACCACGGAGACCACTTACTTCAAGCAGAATCCGACATGGCCCACAGTGACACAAATGATTTCCAAATACACCCTTATTGTATTGTTTTCCCTTTTTAGATCTTTCTTAAGTACATCGAAATGTAGTCAGAAATTTTACATCTCACCGGGTTAGGCTGTCAGTTCTTTTAGTGACCCAATCAGTCCGTTGGATATCTGCAGGGACGGCTCGGTCTCACCAGTGAACGGTCCCCTCTTCTCGTCAGTCTAAGGAGGTAGAGATGGAATCTTCTTCCAGATGATCAGTCACCGTTGTCCTCAGGAGCCTAGGTGGTCACCATAGATATCCTGTTCGTGACGTCAAGTTTATGGTGGAAATTTAACTCTGACTGTGTTTTATTTCCACATCTCACACGAACAAGGCTGTCAGTAAGACTCTGTATAGTCGAGCTCTGCGCAGAGCGAGCCTCTCAGTGTTTTGCAGCAGAGAAGACCGCCCCTCACAGGGCTGTGCCCTTCTTTTATTAAGAAAATAGCACTTGAAAAAGGAAATCATCAAACATGTCCAAATAAGGCATTACATTTCATATTCAGTAGTAATGCCCATCCATGTGTCTGTATAAAACAACTCTAGACCACGCCCAGACAATCACACACACCAAACGCTATTGTGCTGACCACAGACAGACTGCTCACTACTGAATAACAGGCTTTGAGTAGGCTTCCGTGTCCTTGAGCAGGCCTCCGTGTCCTTGAGCAGGCAAAGTATGAGAAGGCACACACAAGTGTTACATGAAAATTTTCCATTGCATCGGCTTAATGTTTTTACATTTATATTTATAGATTTTTTTCTTTCTTTTTCTATGAAAAGCACATTGAGTTGCCCCTAGGTATGAAAATGCACTGTATAAATAAAGCTACCTTGCATTGCTTTGCCTTACAGCTGGTTTTCATTTCCAGTTGAAACAGAAAATTGTGGTACTGGTTGCAGCCAGTGTATTTCAAGTTATTTTTGTTTTCTACTTTCTTGTTATTTTTATGATCCCTTCCATCACTTTTTCAGTATGTGTTACATGCAGTATGTATTACAAGCCAGCAAACTAAGTCCCTGCATTATCCCAATCATGCCAAACATCCAATCAATCTGCAATGATAAACTAGCTCAAACTGGGGAAATTGGGGAAAAAGTCTGTTTGGTGTGCTTCACCAAACAGACTGTCAATCATTATGAGGCAATAACTAGTGATGAAACATCAGGAGGTTGAGATGAACAGCAAGTAACATTGTGCACTGAACTCTTAACACTTGTTTTTCATGCTGTAGTGATACCAACCTTTGATATTTTACATGTCATTTTACATTTTACCCTCCAAACCAGGGTGCTGTTACACCTGTCATATCAATCATCCACACCTGCCCTGGTAGGCAGGAGGCAAATCCCTGAGAAATTTAGATGCCCTAATCACTCCATTTTGTTTCTATATACTACATTTAAAGATGTCCTGTAAATTTTTAAACTGTAGTTAATTCTCAATAAGAATTTCCATGACATTTAGTATACAGACACAAAAAAGCAAAGGTTCTGTGACAACTGAGCAAGTATGGTTGAAGTCTAAATATACAGAACATGGTATGACTTAGTACATCTAATATCATCTAATGCCACATATGCTATAAGTACCTGTATGATGTGAGTATCTCAAAATGTATGCTATTCAGCTGTTGTGCACTGGTAAGTTAAATATCTTTTTGTGTGTGTGCATATATTCACCTATAAGTGTAAATAACTCCAGAGATAGTCCTTGAGAGACCAACCACTGGCTTGAACTCTTCTGCTTGTTTTCCTACCTCACTTCTTCCTCTGCTCCTGTGAATCTCAGATGAATGGATTCACGCGGTGGATGGTAGGGACCAAACACATGGCAAGCTAAAGAGAGAGGAGGAAATACAATTAAGAACAGAAGAAGAAGAATCAGATCAGATCAGATGCAATCAGATGATTTCTGAACCAAAGGCAACTACACTACGGGCTCTACAACTTAAATCACAGGAAAGAAATCCAAGTCGGCAGAGAGAGAGACATATGGTAAAATCACAGCTGGAGAGGAAAGATGACTTTGTGAATGACTCGGTCATAAAGTAACTGAAAGGCATTTTGAATGCTGAGTGTAATTAATCTTCTCAATTACCCATATGTACCAGTAAGGCAAACTCCGAAGTTTTTTTTTTTTTTTTTTTGCCTCCAGATGTTCACAATTACATTCCAAACATGCATATCCTTAGCCTGCTTAATTAATTAAAGGTAACTGATAATATTTTTGCAGTGCTCTAAGGCAACAAAATTACTGACTTGCAGTATATGTTAGATCAATGATAGTGCTTGATGAGTCGTGACAGGATCTCCAAGATTAGCATACTTGATTTGTGTCAACAGTATTCGTGATCAAATCACACTTGTTCAATTCCAAGGCGAGAGAATAACTAACCAACAGTACCTTAAAACTCGGGGTGGAGGGAGAGTGAGGAAGGAAGGAGTAGTCCCAGGCCAGAGGAAGATATCCATTCGTTTAGAGATGCACTGCCCATTAGTGTCCCATGTCTACAAGACATGACTCCACCCAAGAGACCCTTAACAGAGGCTTTTATGCGTGTGTGTGTGTGCGCGTGTGTGTGTGCGCGTGTGTGTGCGCGGGCATGTGTGTGCGTGTCAGCGGGGATCAGGCTAACCGTATGCGCTCGCATTTCTTTAAAATATGCATTGAAAATGTAGCATATGCAGTTAAACAAGAATATTTTAGACCAAGTTAGAATCAAAGTAATCCTCAATTTAAGAAAAAGAACTTT
>CAAKHG010050899.1:0-12208 GCA_901007715.1 Dactylopterus volitans
TGCCTGATTGCCTATGCCCACAGGTGTGCAGGTAGCCATAACAACAAAATGCCCAACACCAAAGCTACACCCTCACAGACATACAACCACATACACACACAGCATACATTCAAATTGGCTACAACAACCTCTCTCACAATTAAAAAGTAAACCCCTCCTGATGGGAGATTTTGTATATTACATTAAATTCTGTGATAAACGTACGGTGGTTTTAATGTTATGGTTGATTGGTGCATATTTTATATACATAAAATATATTGTGCATCCTTTTCTCTTGCAGGCCAGGAATGAGAAGGCAGTGGATGCTTTTGTATCCCACTTTTTTTTTTTTTTTAAATACTGCTTTTATTATTTCATAATTAATTTGCTTAGAATAGACCAGAACCGAACTCTGTTGTCCAAAGGAGGTGGGAAATTATCTTTTGCTCACCAATAAACAAACAACGAACCAATTGTAAAACAAGACAATTATTTCAAGCAACAGAGAACCAATCATAAAAGAACGACTTCAAAACAGCATGAAACAGAATGAGTTTAAACATATCCAAAAACCTCTTACTCCTTTTCGTGCAGCATGGTTTCTGTTTAACATTTGATTGATGTAATTGGATTTTTACAGCAGGAGAATGTTGACTCGGCGAGTGACCTCACAACAGCGGAAGCTGTGAACACTGTCGTGCAATTCCCACGTGCGGCAGCAGAGGCCGCTGTTGTCGCTCGACTCAGCGAAGCTTGCGTAACGTGGCTTTGACGTGACCTCTGAGGCGAGCGGAGCAACTGTCTTCAGGCTGTAGGCACCAATGCTGTTCGGATTATGTAAACTAGAAAAATCATGACTGAAAAATATCAGGGATATTGGATATCCAAAAAACTAGTTTTTCTGATTTATTATTATCTCACCGTTATTCTATTCTCCCGTTTTCCAATGATAATAATGATAACCAGAATCGGAAATGCTTTATTAATACCGCAGGAAAGTGTATGGTCAGAGTGGCTCCATGTCAGAATAGATATAAAGATTCAGGAAGGACGTACCAAAACATAACAACAATTAAAACAAATATCACAAAATAGAAGCTGACCCAACATGAGCAGTATTTTAACAAATCAAATGAATAAACAGATCAAGAGAAACTATTAAGTGGAAATGAAATGTGGCGCACTTATAGGAACAGAGCAGCATGTAACGGACACAAGCATTATCCATATGATAAATATAGACATGGGTGCAGGATGTGCTGCCATTGTAGTGTGCAAAAATATTGCTCAGAGTACTCACAGCACTTATTTATACAGCAGTTATTTATAACCCTAACCCTTTCAACCTGAAGCACAAAAGTGTCTTACAGATTTTAAAAAAAAGAGACTAAACCGAACATGAGAGCACATGAAGTCGCTCTGAGCCCAAACACAAATACAGATTAGCTCAGTTTAAATAAGTAATCTCATATTTGCACAAGTGACCTACAAATACAGCAAATGGAGTGCAAATATCTTAATGGGACTGCATGTAAAACCAGAGCAGGCACAGTAATTGCGATAAAAATAGAACAAAGCGCCATAAATAGTGACACGAAAACAAATCACGTCTCAATCTTGCGTCTGTTGCAGTATCGCGGCGCGTCACACATTGAGAGGATGCACTGGTCGATGAACACGTTGCCGCTGCCCCCGTACGTCGAGCTGGGCGTCCAGTCCCTGAGCGGCCTCCTGTGGACCCTGCTGCTCTTGTTCCTGTGGCACTGCTACCGGATGGGCTCCGACCTGCCGATGCCGGGCCACGCGCACGCCGGGAAGCTCAAGTCGGGCTCAAGAAGGGCCATGATGTCCCGCGGCGGCAGCTGTGCCGGCGCAAAGTGCAACGCGCGGTCCAAGCTGTCCAGGAGCGAGCAGATGACTCAGTTCATCTCCATGGAAACGGAGGAGGAGGAGGAGGACGAGGAGCAGGGACGGGGCTACCTCACCCCGGTGCTGAGTCATGCCTTGTTCCCGTCCCAGGCGTCCGTGGAAGCCAAGAAACTGTACACGGCCCTGCAAGAGTACGCCAAGCGCTACAGCTGGGTGGGCATGGGCCGCATCCATAAGGGCCTCCGCGAGCAGGTAGGAGGCCGCAGGCGGTTTGTGAGTTCACGTCAAATTTCAGGTTTTTGTCTTTCCACCCTCTCGAGCTGCTTCCTCGCTCCTCCCACTGCAGGTCCGACTGAGCGACCACTCCGCCATACAGAAGCCTCACCTCTTCTTCCTGCCCGATGTACCAAGTGTCCCTTTCTTCCCACGCGACGCTCATCGCCATGACATCGAGGTCCTGGAAGCAAACTACCCTGTAATCCTGGCCGAGTTCCAGGCCGTTTACCAGAGGGGCGTAGACTCGAAAGTGGGCTGGACGTGCCTGGGACCAAAGGTGCTGAGTGGGATATGTACATGGCACATCCACTGATCAGCCATAACGTTATGACCACTGCATGTTCACCATAGAATATAATGCAACAACCCTGCAATAAGTTGTCCCCTCAGGAGGCGTTTCATGTTGAAGTTTTAGTGACTCAGTTTGAGAGAGGTGTTGACATATTTAAATGACTGTTATTGGGGCGGTATTTTGAGATGCGAGGAAGGTCGAGGCATCCCAAACAAGAGGGGTTATGTATGATTATGGTTAGGTATGATCTGAGATGCATCAAATTTGAATTATTTTTATTTTTTCACTGAACCTTCATTTAACCAGGAAGTCCCATTGCCACTGAAAATGTCTTTTGCGAAAGAGACCTGCCCAAGGTAACAGTCAGTCACAAACACATTTAAATACAAGGCAGTGTCAAAACACCGCTAACTTAAGGTCAGAGTGCCGCTTGTAAGGCATTAACCCCAGAACACTAACATTAAAATTAGTAACACCATCACTAACGTCGGGTGTATTTTACCCAAGAAATAAATAATATTCTGGATAAAAAATAGTTTTTCATCAATTTATGTAAAAGTACAACACTGTATGCCAAATTGTTGTACTCTTCTTTAATTTCCCAATATACAATATCACACAAAAAAAAAAAGGGGGGACCCTTTAAAAAGACAGCAAAGTTATTGAAAAATCAGGTAATCCTTAACGAGAAGTTTCCAAACGAAAAAAATAATGGAGCTGGGAGCTTGTTCTTGAAAATCACATGACAAGAATCGTGTGGGTGAATTTCACCCGACGTTAGCGTTCTAGGGTTCAAAAGATGATCGCAGGCTTTCAGCAGCGAGCCTCGTGGAATCAGCAACACAGTATTTCATGGTGTCAACCGCATACAGACGAAACAGATATTTGACGACATGGCAATGTTTTTAATATAAATAACAAATGGAACAGGACTCAGTATCGACCCCTGTGGGACGCCCCTTGTGATGGGTCGAAATTCAGGTTAGCCATTCCCATTTTCCCACAAATTGAAATCTTCCAAACTGAGAGCATTTTCATCAAAACCAGCACTGCTCTGTGCTTAAACCCGAACGCTTTGCTGTTTATGCTTGTAAAGTTGCATCTCATTTCGCGTCCCTCAGGGCCAGGCGGTGTTTCCACTGTACAGCGCCGGCATCAGCGTGGCGGGAAACTGCCGCTCGTGCCCCTGCACCTACCGGACTCTTCTGTCCCTGCGCACTTTTATAAGCAGCAACTCGCTGGGATCCGCCGGGTTTTGGCTGCTGGGGCCCGGCGCCACACTGGGGAGCTCGTACGGGCCCACCAACACCCGCCTGCGTTGTCATCTGGGTCAGTAAATTTGCTGTTTGTGCCTGTTCTGCAGCCTTAGCAATGATAAAAAGGAAAGAAAAAAAAAGCGAAAAAAATGAGGATTATTTCCATGAAACTTACATTAAACGAATAAATAATTCAAACTTCAGTTGATTTAATGATGATCTTACGGTGGGTGCTTTGCCTGCGGGTGCGCTTCATTCATGTTCCAGCAACTCAGAACAGGTTGCTGTGCACAAACTGTGCTAGCGGTAACTGTACTGAACACACATGCACGCACACACACACACACACGAGCATGCACAAAGAACCCGCTAAATCACTTAAAATCTGACTTTGTGGTTTATGGGGTCGAGGTTCATTTCCACTTAGTGACCCGTCTGGTTTTTTGTTTTTTAATCCTCCGAGTTTTTCCCCTTAAACACCGACAGACGGGGGATAGGCTGCGTGGCCCTCTTAGCCCGGCGAACGCAGAAATAGACTGTATCATAACGTTTTTTTAAAAAATGAAACACTTTTGCAGGTCTGCAAACCCCCCCGCTGTGCGAGCTGGTGGTGGGAGGGGAGCCTCAGTGCTGGTCGGAGGGACACTGCCTCCTGGTAGACGACTCGTTCCTCCACACCGTCTCTCACAAAGGTTGGTGAATGACAAAAACCTGCAAGAAAATTAAAAAAAAAAAAAAGAGTCCTGTGGATTAGTAGTATTTTTTAGGTTGCTGCTTTTGTTTTGTTAAATTTTGAATAACGGCGAAGGCGTTCGCTGGCATTTGCGTTATTTACTGTATGATCACAGTTGATCCATGTCAGTTTAATCATAAAGATACAGGAAGGATTTACCAAGATATAGCAAAGTATATAACAAAATACTACCAGGTAGAAATGTGCGCAATATGATCAATATACTAACAAGAAGCAAATAAACAGAAACTATATTAAGTGGAACAGAGCAGAGTGTAACCGGCACAAGCATTATCAATATGATAAATATAGACATGAGTACAGTTACAGGATGTGCTGATGCTGTAGTGTGCAAATTATAGCTCTGAGTACTTACTGCAGTTGTATCGATAACTGCAGTACAATATGCAGCATACGGCCCTTTTTAACCATCACTGATAAAAAAAGAAAAGAAAAAAAAGCAGAATAAACATTTATAAAGTGAAATGTAGAGAACGTGCCAGTATAGATATCAAGATACAGGGAAGAAATACCAAAATATAACAAAGGATATAATAGAATATTACAAGACAGAAACAGACCCAGTGTGAACAATTCCTAAACAAATCGAATGTATAAACAAATCAATAGAAACTATATTAAATGGAGATGAAATGTGAGGCACTTCTTTGGAATGTGGCAGCGTGTAACAGGCACACGCGTCATCATGAGTGCAGTTACAGGATGTGCTGAACTTGTCGTGTGCAAAAACGTGGCGTTGTGATAATAATAATAATCATATTGAGAACATCTTCCTCCGAGCTGACTTGTTTTTTTCTCTCTCTCTCTCCATTGCCGCACATTCACCCGCCACTGTATCATATTAAAAGGGCCCCCAGATGCCGGACCTCGAGTCATTCTGAGCGTCGACCTGTGGCATCCGAACGTGGCGGCGGCCGAGAGGCAAGCCTTGGACTTCATGTTCAGCCCCGACCTCTGACCTCTGCATGCCGCGCGCAGCGGTGCCTTCACCCCGCTCGGTTCCTGGCTGGCACGTGTCATCCCACTCGTCGTCCCACACTCTGGGTCCGCGGCGGCCGCAGCTGCACCCTCTCGACGCGCCACACAAAATCCACCACCGGGCGGCGCTGCATGAAAACATTATCAAGGCTGAAATGGGGAAATTTTGGCCGCAAACAGCCGCCTGCCACTTTACGCCTTCACAGCAGGTGGCGCGTGACCCACGGGCGGCGCCGGCATTGCGTGTAGTAGATCCTCGCATCAAATAGAGCCCACCGTGTTATGCTGTGTTATGCATGTCAAACCCGTCGCGATCGCTGGGCGCGGCGGTGCATGTGTTCCTATGCGGCCTCCAGGAGGGGAAGGCCACTGAGATGCTTTAATTACAAGTAGTTCAACCAACGTACTGTGAGCGCATGGACATCATTAAAGATGTATTTCCGTTTATTGTAGTTCTGCGATTTGATGCCATACGTGCAACGATTAAACATAACGTTATGAGCACTGCATGCTTCCCATACAATTATAATGTAACAGCCCTGGAATAGATTAAAAAAAAAGTTTTATATTGAATTTTGATTGAATGCATAGTTACCCTAATTCATAGTGAGGTGACCAAAATATTGGTGTCCCTAATATTTTGGTCACCCTAATGCATAGGAGTGGGAAGACCAAAATATTAGGGACACCTCTCAGCACAGTCCAACAGCATCACAAACTACAGTCCCAATCACAATCATCCAAATATGTCAACACCTCTCTCACACACATTCAATCACAATTCCAACATAAAACTTTAAACTTATTTTTAATTTACAACCTGTTGCCTTTTATTGTCGTTAAGCATGTGGTGGTCACAATGTTATGCTTGACCAGTTTATATAAACTTTACTGTGGTTCTTCTTATTCTTCTAATAACTTAATTTTTACTGATATTTACTTATAATTTTTTGCATCTATCTGTAAATTTCAGTATATATTTTTTTATATTTATGAACACAATCATGGGTTTGTGTGTTGTTGTTTGTTTTTTTTAATCAATTCTGTCTCTCTTTGAAGCCAAATGAATAAATTCGTGCAAAATCTTCAGTGTGCATCGGTGTTGTGAACCTTTGTCAGATTAAAATAATCTCAAGGAAAAAAATAAGAGTGAAACTGAAGATCATGGCGCCTCTCCACAGTCCACGATGGAACTTTGAAGGAATCAAATCATTCCTTCTTTTCCCGCACTTATGGCAAAGTCCTTTTTGGCAGAGCTCGTCAAAGTGAGGCCGACCTCTGACCTTTCCGATGCGCGATCTCATTACTCTGTCATTTCATCCTGCTGCGTTTGACCAAGATTTCGACATAATCGGCACGGCGTCTTGGATTCGTGGTCAACAAATGTGCGGGCTCCCCGACCTTTGACCCACCCGAATTGTAATCAGTTGATCCTTAAGTCCCCGCGGAGGATTACGCCAGCTGAAATGAGAATCCCTCCAGGCTGTCTTGAGATCTCCCGGTAGCGGGAACGGAAGGCTCGTGACGTCGCGGTGACTTTGACCTCCCGCTGACTTTGACCTCAACGGTGTCGAGTGGAATATGTAATACATGATACAGTGCACAGCTGAATGCCAAAACAGCACCAGTGCATGTAATAATTAGTGAACGGGTGCTGTATTCTCCCTCTGCGCCCCCCCCGCCCCCAACAATATTTTTTTAATTGAATTTTTGCAGCCGAATCATAAACAGGCTTTGTCAGGCACACAAAGACAGGCATAACAACCACAAACAAAAGCCCAGCCACAGCAAAGCGCCCTTGTTTAAATTAGGTAATCTGTTCATATCGGAGTACAATAATGAAATATCACCCAAATAGAAAACAGACAAAAACATTCGCAAGCAGTGAAGCTACACGATTCCCGCGGCACCACTCGCGCTCTTCCTCGAAGGTCCAACCGAAGGTCCACGCGTTCTCAGGTGATTTTTACGTTTCAGTACGCATGTTATTCATTCCATGAGTATCATCCACTGAGTCACGTCTGGTCTGTGAGTCTTTTGGCTAAATTGTGCTTTTTTTTAATTAGTGGGTGTTGTATTTTTACAGCCAAAAAAAATAAAAATGCTTTATCTTACTTTACCTTGTCTTATGTTTTCTTAGGTTATTTTATGTGATCTTATCTTAACCTACTTTGTTAACCCCTATCTTTTCTTAGTCTATCTTATTTTATTCTTATCTTACTTTACCTTATCATTTCTTACCTTATCTTTATCTTATTTGATCGTATCTTACTTTACCTTATGTTATCTTTTCCTTGCTTATCTGATCTTATCTTACTTTACCTTATGCTATATTTTCCTTGTTTATCTTATCAAATCTTATCTTATCTTACTTTACCTTAATTTACCTTATTTTTTTTCTCACCTTATCTTATCTTGCTTTACCTTATCATATCGTACCTCTCCTTGTCTTACTGTACCTTAACCTTATCTTATCTTACTTATCTTATACACCGTATCTTCACAACTTGGGAGCGATGTGCCAACACATCTGTCATTTTTTTGAGGTCTAGGAATGTTCTTTCACTTCCACTTTTGTTGAAGTTGTGTGTTTTTTTTTTTTTTGGATGCAGACTCAGCAAAATGAGTTTACGGGTCAGAGTTATTTGATTTGAAATGATTCACCCCGTTGTTCCTCTCACCGCCTCCCGGAACATTCGGATTTTCCTGCATTGCCATAGAGGACGATGAAGCGGCGTTCCTCTGCCGTCTGTACGTTTTTGGTGCATATGTCTGCTGTGTTTTTTTGTTGTATCTCTTAAAAAACGCCTGCATTAACCACTTATAATGTACCAATTTGAGGCACTCATTAGTGGGTGTTGTATTTTTACAGTCAAAAAAAAAAAAAAAAAAATTTGGCTCAGTAGAGTAAAATTTGGACCAAATGTGAACGAACAGACTCCAAAATCGCCACGATTATTCCGGGCAATATCAGCCTAACGAGATAAACGTTTGATGTGACTTCTGATTTCAGACATGATTTTTGGAAATCCGGTTCATTAAGCCGCCGTGGCTCATTTATTGGTGAGTCAGACAGCAGATGAGAATTAGAGTGGTGATTTATTTATTTATTTCTTCTGTCGGCCATCTGTTCATCTGAGGGTCCCATGATGAGGATTACAGAGGCTGAACTAATCCACCGCAGAGAGACAGATTATTCCCGAGATTGTTTATGTATCGTTGTTTTGCATGCTGCCTCCCGACGTTTAATTTCACTCGACATTTATTTTATATGAGCCGTTTTGGATATGATGAGGCGAAGCATCTGCCTGTCGTTAATGAGTGAGAAAAATCAAATGCGCTCCGATTGGTCGGCGTCAGAGCGGCGAAGCGCGATACAAAAATGATTATTTCCTTTTATGTCTTTCATTTTTTTCATCACCTTTATTTATGTTGATTTTCGAACAACATCATCGTCAAACTAATCTGCAGCCTCCAGAGCTTGTAAAAAAAAAAAAAAAAATCCTGAAAACGCCCTGTGCTCATCGCCTTGAACGTGGGAACCGTAATTAATATCTGAGAGGGGAAAAATAGCTTTTGTCATGTTCAACAATTTTTCATATTGCCCTTTTGTTTGTTATGCAACAGGCTTAGTCACCCCTCCGGGGATTATTATTCAGCAAAAGACGTCAAATGAACAAAGTGGTTGAAAAAAAAACCCTTCTGAAAATGATAATTCCATCCGTCTCTCCGCGCTGATCCAACATGCTGTTCGTGAGAGATTATTTCGAAAATCCATATTTAAGATTTTCATTATCACGTCATTTTCATTACGTGCAAACATGGATCTTTAAACTTTTAGTCGCCCGACTTTTAAAAACGAAACTTTCAAAGCTTATTTAAATTGGCACACTGCTGCGCGGCTCGAACTTCAGAACTGGTCTTAATCTCGTGGCCTGCTCGTTATGCGCTTCCATTTTGGGATTAAACGTTTCTCCTCGCCGACAAATTAAATGTATGTCCCGTGACCCGGGTGTCATGTCCGCCGTTAACGGACTCATCAGACCTCCAACCGCAGCAGTCGAGCTGCGACGGCGCGCTCAGCGACCAGAGACGGCAAACCTCGAAACGTCTGGGAAATGCTATTTTATTATTATTTTTAAAAACCTACAATAAAAACGTGATTAACCTGGAACGTCAACAGAACGGAGGAGGATTGTGGAAAAACTCGCGCCGTCATCGTCCTCAACCAATAAATCAACATCGGATATCACACATTTTTCAAGCAATTATTAAAAGCTTCTGGTTACCGTTGTTTTTTTTTTTTGTTTTGTTTTATTAAATATTCATTTTATTCAAAAACGTGAACAAAAATGAAAACGTAACATCAGCACGGGGGGGAAGGACAGCGGCTAAAAAAGCAACATGATGCGAGGTTGTGTAGTTTCGCCAAAAAAGAGAAAAAGAAAAAAGACAGAATAAGTCCATAGATCATCCGGCCTCTCGGTTTAAATCGATACATTTATGCATCTCGTGTAATAAGATTTTACCGTTTTGTTTCGCGGTGCTTCGACGCAATTATGACGCAGACCTAATTTTTACACATTTGTTCTACACTTATTCACATGTATAATGTATAATGTATAATATATAATGTATAATATTATCTTGCTTATCTTACATGCTCTTTTTTTCTACCCACCCTTAAACCTGGGATGAGTAAAGTCTGATTTTATCTTATCTCTTATATTTTCTTAGCTTATCTTATCTTTCTATACTTTATGTTATGTTACCTGTTTTTATCTTATCTTACTTTACTTTCTTATCTTTCCTTGCTTATTTTATGTGATTTTATCTTATCCTACTTTACCTTATCTTTTCTTAGTTTATCTTATCTAATTCTTATCTTACTCTACCTTATCTTACCTTTCCTTGCTTTTCCTTATCTTGTTGTACCTTACCTTATCTTACTTTACCTTATCTTTCCTGAGTTTATCTTATCTTATTCTTTTATTACTTTACATTATTTTAGCTTATCTTATCCTGCTTTACCTTATCATACCTTACCTTATCTTACCTTGCTTTACACTATCTTATCTTATCGTACCTTACCTTATCTTACTTTCCCTTATCTTATCTTTTCCTAGGTTATTTTATATGATATTATCCTATCCTACTTTACCTTATTACCTTTTCTTAGTCTATCTTATTTTATTCTTATCTTACTTTACCTTATCATTTCTTACCTTATCTTTATCTTATTTGATCTCATCTTACTTTACCTTATGTTATCTTTTCCTTGCTTATCTTATTTAATCTTATCTTATCTTGCGCATCTTACTGTACCTTATTTTACCTTATTTTTTCTCACCTTATCTTCCTTTACCTTATCGTATCGTACCTTTCCTTGTCTTACTGAACCTTAACTTATCTTATCTTATCTTACTTATCTCATACACTGCATCTTCACAACTTGGGAGCGATGTGCAGACACATCTGTCATTGTTACACTGCCATGATCATCGGTTCCTCTCAAAGAAACACCAGCAGTATTCTAATTTTCAAAGACTGCTAATGAAGAGGCATTCTAAACGAGATGAGATCAAAGAATATGCTGAACTGAAAAAAATAAATAAATAAGGTGTTGGAGTCTAAATCTACTGCTGATACATTTTTTAGAGATCACATTTTTTTTGTTAACAAAAAAAAAAAAAAAAACGAGCTTTGCGTGCAGTTAAAATGATAACGAGCTCCTGATGATCGTGTCTGAGGCCACCAACATTCAGGAAAGAGTTTATCATCATCATCATCGTCATGAAAACTGAATAAAAACTGCATCCTCTTCAGATTCAGACATCAGCTGTTCTCATTTCTGAGACATCATTCTCACAAACTCTGTGAAGAGAACGGACAAGATGTTGACGGGAGTTATCGAGACACAGGGATGTGAGAACATGTGATCATATTTGATTCATAAAACAGGCACAACGATCAAGCATAACATTAAAACCACTGCATGTTCACCATAGAATAAATTCTCCCTTCAGGAGGACTTTTGTGATGACTTTTGTTGGTGAAATAAATAAAATAAAGTGAAATGAGCGAAAGAAAAATATCCGAAAAGGGTCAACCTGTCATGGTGAGAAAAAATAAAGGTGAAACCAAAACTATGAATAATAGCTAAAATTAATTTTCGCAATTTCCAGTCTTATGAGAAAATCAAATGCAGTAATAATTACTTTTTTAAGTTGCACACGAGTTTGATTTAAAGAAAAAGAGTTCATGCCAAGAAATTGGACATTAATTTGGTTGCATTCAACATTTTATCAGTGATTTTTTTTTTGTCTAAACTCAGATGTGTTTTTTCTTAACAGCGCATTTCAAAGATTTTTTTTTCAATCTCTCAACAAAATTTGTGGTCGCATTGCTCGATTGCTTGGTGTGACATCACCCGATAGCTGGGAGCCAATCGGGGCCCAGCATTCAGCTCACGTGGCGCACGGACGCCGAAGAGGGGCCCATCGGTGGAATGACAAGCATCTGCATATTAATGTAATCTGTAATTTATTATTATTTTTTAAACGAGGCGGAGGCAGTCGTGCAGTTTTTAGTAGTTGTAAGGAGATTAGACTAATTTTTGATATACGAGAGGTCACGATCTTTAAGCTTCTGCATCTCACAGATCAGTGCTCATCTCACTTAGCAGCGGGTTGATAGATTGGGTGCTTTGTCCTTCGTGTGTGTGTGTTTGTGTGTGTGTGTGTGTGTGTGTGTGTGTGTGTGTGTGTGTGTGTGTGTGTGTGTGTGTGTGTGTGTGTCTCTCAC
>CAAKHG010050901.1:8266-35250 GCA_901007715.1 Dactylopterus volitans
GCAATGTTGATCGGACGGCAGGCTGCAGGGCAAAATTAAAGATTTAATTTACCAAAGAGGATTAGCAGCTGTCCTGATCTGCGGTTTATGAGGCTGAAGCTGGCAACAAGGCCGAGGCCTCGAAAGGTTGAGAGGTGAACGAAGGGGAACCTGTGCAAGAGCTCGCTTGTGTCGGGCGTGTCGATCTTCATGCTGCGCTCGACTACTTCCAGCTGCAGACCCTCGTCCTGCGGCTGGAGGTCCTCCTCAGGCTGGAGGTCATCCTGCGGCTGGAGGTCATTCTGCAGCTGGAGGTCATCCTGAGACTAGAGGTCATCCTGAGACTGGAGGTCATCCTGAGGCTGGAGGTCATCCAGTGGCTGGAGGTCATCCTGACACTGCAGGTCATCCTGGTACTTGAGGTCATCCTGAGACTGGATGTCAACCTGAGGCTGGAGGTCATCCTGCGGCTGGAGGTCATCCTAAGCTTGAGGTCCTCCTTAGGCTGGAGGTCTTCCTGAGGCTGGAGGTCCTCCTGGGGCTGGAGGTCGTCCTGCGGCTGGAGGTCATCCTGCGGCTGGAGGTCCTTAATGGCGCCGTGCTGCTCTGCCTCTACGGCCTCCAGTTCCTGCTCGACCCTCCCTCCTTATCCGCCTTCTCCAGTTGACCTGCAGGTCCTCGCTTCAGTCCTCACACGACTCCACATGTGGAAATACTTTGTCACATCTTGGCCTCTTTACGTTTTCCTCTTGCAGGTCACATGTGTACTGAGCAGGCGTGGCTTCACCTGAGGCGGCCAGCGTGAGGATGTGTAACATTGTGTACTTTCCTGACTGTAGATGTGATGGTAGGCTTCCTACTGTAGGTTCCATACGAGCAGCTTTTAACAGCCTTTAAAGGGGAACACCACAGGTAAGTGTCTGGCGTCACTCGCTCCAGATCACCTTCATGTCAGAACCTTGATATCGTTACTGAATGTTGCTGAGCCAGAATGTCGGGCAACTGCAGCGAGGAACCACTGAACCGACACGGTTTGCCTGCAGCCTGGTAAACGGAAGCATCTGATCAGGTGATCGTGGCCGACGAATCACGTTTCACCACGTTCACCACGTGACCAGCTGCCGGAGGAGTCGGCCAATCGAGGTCTGGAAGCTGCGCAGCCATCAAAGGGGTCCAGTTTTGAATTCCAAGACGTAGACGCAGCTAGAAGAAGGCTCCTCTGTCGACAGGGTTCTGCTGGTTTCAACGTGTGGATTTAAGACTCTTTTGCAATGCAGCTCCAGACCCACCTCGCATCCCAGATCCTGATGTCGTCGTCTGGGCTTCAGACCTGCAGGAGCTGAAGGAGTTGACGTCGCAGCGCAGGGCGTCACGCTGTGGCCAGGCTCATGTGAAGCTCTCAGAGGAGGGAACATATTCCCTAACTCCTCAGCCTAAATATGAAGGGAGACCTATTTTTTCCCCTGAGGGTCCTAGAACAACGGGTCACCGAATTGAGGAAATCACACCTAACCTCCAAAATCCACTTGAAACTTCCTTATCCAATTATGACCCCCGACCCCTGAATCAGGACCTTTTCTTTTTCTTGTATTTCGAGCAATGTCCACCAGGTGGTGCCTGAGCCACATTGCCTATTCTTGATTCCTGATTCCTTGATGGACGGCGTTTGATGTGGCGAGCTGGGTAACGGTGGTTTTCAGGTTCCTAAATGTTGCAGACATGGAGAAATGAAAGCCTTCATAGGTGCATTGGTGCCACCTACCACATGTGTGACAGATCCCTTCTGGCGCTCTCCATCCCTCTTGGTTCCACATCTCAACCTGCTTTGGCCCCCCCAAGTTACAGAGGTTAGGTGGTTGGGAATTTGGAAACTTCGACACCCTGTAACCCCGCCCCCAAACGGTGCAGGACCGGCATAGTCCTGCTCGGGGCATCGAGACGTTTCCAGGGATGAGTCTGCTTTGGCTGTGTGATCGAAAACGAGAAAGTTGTTTTTTTTCTTTCCAGCTCGAACTCCAACAGGGTGTTTGGGCCTGCGGCCCCGACAGGGCTCTGCAGGGTTTGATGAGAAAGACCTGACACCTGACAGCAGGACACCTCAAAAAGGACCTAAGGTTTGGAAACGTCGCCTGTGCAATGGCAACAAATGTGGAAGGTGTAGTCTGAAACACGCTCGAGAGCGAGCCAAGACCTTTCCAAGTCACTTGGTTTCAGGTCCTACACGAAGGTTTTCTCATATGTACTGGCGCCACCTACTGGCGGCTCACATGTGTGCTGGATCCCCTCTGACCCTCCCCAGCGCTCTTGGTTTCACATCTCTACCTGCTTTGAGTCTGATTGCAGTTTCGATGTTTCAAAATTCTGTAATGTACAAATACACACATACATGTACAGCGTTTGTACAGTAAATATCACTCAGCGTTGTGTTTGTGTGTCGTACCGAGCATGCTCGTGCAGTTTTCCCACACACAGCAGCATGAACACGGGCCTCAGCACCTCATCTTGCACAAAAAGGGGCCGTTACGCATTGAAGGAATTGTTTAGGAGACAAAAACTCCCAGTGAAACACGCATCCGTGGTGTAACAGCAGCAAGCTGGGGATCACTTCCATTTCCCCACTTAGAACCATTACAAAGCACATTTCCATTGATTTGCATCATAGCTGGAAGGTAACCCAAATTTTGGCCTCTGCCTCCATCTAGTGGTCATTTGTGATCCTCCCAGATTCCAGATCCGGATCCCCATCTATTAGACAAATTCCTGGGTCCGGACCTAGAACTTTATCTATTCACATAGGACATAACCTAAACCTCACCAACCCAAACCCTGCTAACCCTGCTCACCCTAACCCTCGTCTGTCTGTCTGTCCTGTTCTTGCTGCCACCTGCTGAGTCAGTGTGCTTATGAGCGGCATCATGCTGAACATTGTCGTCCTAGTGGAACGACTAATAAAAGTTTTTTTAAAAAGCCGAGCCCGTTTCCTGGTTGCAGCTGCTGATCCGTTTCAGCTTCGCTCAACTTCACCCTGATGATTTTCAGCATCTGAGGGTCACCTAGCAACAGTTTCCACCAGTTTATCGTTGGGCCGTTGATGATTGTTTTGTGTTCGACTGCAGTTTTGTCAGTTTCACGGACGTTCATGGATTTTTACCATGAACGATGAATATTAACGTGTGTTGGTGAGAGAAAAAATGATCAACTAATACTGCATGTGTTGATGAAAAGATTAATATCAGCTTATATTCTCAATTTTTAAGTAATTTTGCTTTTCAAAAGCTTCAGAAGCTGGTCAAATCATCATCGTTAGAAAATGTACTTTATTCTCTGATTACTTCTGTTATTAATCCCTGAATACTGGACTTTTTTGGAGTAGAAGGTTCTTGAGGTTCTGCTGTTTGGACTCTAAACCACACGAGTGCTGAACTGTGACTCACTCACATTATGTAGTACTAGTATGCAGTGATTAGAATGTAGTGCATGCAGTATTAGCATGTAGTAGTCAGTATGTAGTACTAGCACACAGTAGTCAATACACAGTGCTTGTAGTACGAGTGTGCAGTATTCATTATGTAGTACATGTGCAAATAGTACTAGTATACAGCATTCAGTACTTAGTATGTGTATTACTAGTAGGCAGGTGGCAGTGCATAGTAAATGTAGAGTGAATGTGCAGTATTCAGTATATAGTACATGTACACACAGTACAATGAGTACTGCACACTAGTACTGTGTGTGCATGTACTATATGTACTATGCATCTATATATGTACAATACATGTAGTATACATGTAGTATACATCTAGTATTAAACAATGTAGTACTAGTCAGCAGTACATCTAGCAGTAGTATGTGGTACACATGTTAGTATGCAGTAGTCACTATATAGTACATCTAAATGCAATACTCCTATGTGGCACATATAGTATTCATAGCATTCAGTATGTAGTACATATACATGTAGTACTAGTATGCAGTACATGTAGTACTAGTATGCAGTATCCAGTACGTTAGTTGGCAATTGAACGCAGTATCAGTATCTTCGGAAACAGGGTCGTAATACAAACTTTGTAATAAATAATGAAGTATGACCTTTGAACTCTCAAGCAGTGATAATTCAAAAAATAATTTACTGAGGTTCTAATCAGCCGACCGTTAACAGAAAAGTCAGGTAACAAAGGGGGAATATTACAAAGTGGGGATTCAAAGAGCCGCCAGGCAGACAGACAGACAGGCAGACAGACAGACAGACAGACGCAGAGAGACAGAGAGCTCTCGTCCACAGAAAGTTAAAGCACAGGCACAGAAACATGGCCGCATGGCGAGCAGTCGCTCCACTCGTCGTCCTCGCGGAGGGTGGCTGGTTTGGTGTGCGCGGTCGATGGCTTCGGCCTCGGCGTCGGCGTCGGCGTCGGCGTCGCTCCGGTGATGCCCTCCATCGTCATTTCCATGCGCGACGCACTCGGCGGTGACGGGATCAATGGCGGGTGAGATATTTGTGGTGGCGACCTCAGTAACTCCATCCTGTGGCAACAGACGGGCGCCGTGGCGCCCCGGTGAACCTCTGATTGGTGGCAGCGGCCGGTGAAGGGACAGACAAACAGTCTCTGCCTGCCGGAGGGGACGAATGTGCGTGTATAAACCGGCCCGGCGGGGCGCGCTGACGCCGTATAAAACCTGCGGGAGTCAAACAGCCCCCTCTGGTGGAGAGTCAGTGTTATACCATGGTGTTGCTCTCGCCCACCTTGTCCACGTACTGAAAAAGAGAAGACAGGAGCGGCGTTAGGTGCCGTCGGCAGCCCGTTTCACCGAGGCTGCAGCGCACATCTGCACCAGTGCTGCATATTTCTATTCAGGATCAGTTTGAGCTGATTATTGGATGAAAGCAATTCTGCAAAGGGATTTCAACTTAAAGACTCAGAATAGCCGATGAAATCTTTGTAGCTTGAAAATTGATAATACAAAGAGTTATGTAGATGGTTTAAGGGATAAAGATGCAGCGTTTTTCTTTGCTGCAGTTGACCACTAGGTGGCAGCACCGGCTGCGATGGGCTCCGGGCATCCATGAGGCGGGAGACCGCCAGAGTCGTGGTACAATCTGAGCCAGCCCACATGCGCGGGAGGAAGTTCGCCGCCTTCCAACGGCAACTTTCAGTTTCGCCCAGGTTTCAAAATAAAAGCACTGTAAATCTTAGACGATAACCTGAAGTTCAGGTTTGATAATATTGTGTAACTTCGCCCCCTCAAAGCTTTTGTCCACTTATTCACATGTAACCTGCTTGACTTTATCCCCTTCAATGTTCAGTTACTCGCAAAATCCAATTGATACCTTATTCATTTTCAAGACTCACAAAAAATATGCAGTATATAACACCACAGTGAAACCAGAAGTTACCAATCAAAGATGGCCGACCTCCTCCCATGCACGCAGACTCAGAACATGCAATGACAGACTTCCAGGCGAGGTCAGGTGGCCCAGCTGAGGCCGGGTGACCCGAGGTCAGGTCAGGTGACCGACAGAGCCAAGCCAGCGCTTATGGTTATGGAGCTGATCTGCTAGCGTGTTCCATTTTATGCAAATGTGGAAAATGATCTTTATGCTGGAGCCAGGGAAGCTACCAATAAGGCTGCCTCAGCTGATCACATGACCGTGGCCCGGCAGGTTGTTGTGGTCGCTGCGGAGCCTCCTCGTCCAAAACGGAGAAGGTTGTTAGTTTATCAGTGATGCATCGTCATTTTAATAAAAAAAACATGGTGCCCAGCAGTCAGATACAAAACTAAAGTCTGAATAAAGTTTTAAAAGTTTAGCCGGCAAGCAAGCTATGATGTTAGCGCGAAGCTAGCAGGATGTTTATGAATAATCATTAACTGATCAACTGGCATTAAAAAGGTGTAAACTGTCATGTGCCATCAGGAATAACATCAGGACCATATGTACATGTAGTATTACTATGCGGTATTCAATATGTAGTACATTTACACGTACTATTAGTATGCAGTAGTCACAATGTAGTACATGTACTGGCATGCAGTACTCAGTGTGTAGTACATGTACATGTAGTGCTAGTATGCAGTAGTCAGTATCTAGTATTTGGTATTTCGTGCATTAGCGGGTGCGCCTGAATGCAGCGTCAGAACCTTTTGAACAAGGTCTTTATACAAAGTCCAGATGTTTCATTTTGGGGGAAACTTTGTGATAAATACAAGTATGACCTTTGAAGTCTACTCAGCAAGTGACCCCAAACCATACGAGTGGGGTGACCAAAATATTAGGGACTCAGTGAGTCTCAGTGTGACCCAGTACAGTTCAACAGCGTCACAAACTACAGCCCCAATAACAACCATTCAAATATGTCAACACCTCTCTCACACACATTCAATCAAAATTCAACATAAAACTCCTCCTGAAGGGAGAACTGATTGCAGGGCTGTTGTATTATACTCTATGGTGGACATGACGTGGTCATAATGTTATGGCTGATCAGCGTATGCTTATTTCTATACCAGCAGGGGGCGTGCTTTCCCAAGAACGTCAATAACTCGTGGCAATACCACCTTCCAGTTTGCTTTAATTAAAAGCAGCAATGTTGTTAGAGGTTAATGACTGAGTAACTTCCATCACCACAGCTGCCTTTGCGTATTCTTCAGGTGGTTTATGATGTATCGAATGTTACAGGAAAATATTCCACTGTCTCACTTGACCAAATTGCAAACCAGCATATTCATCTGTGGTATGTGCCTTTACAGTGAAGCGAATAAACTGCGACTGAAAAATGAATTCTGAGATGAAACGTGTTTGTGTGTGTGTGTGTGTGTGATGGGGCTTGTGAGTGAAGGCGGTCACACACGTTAGCATGCAAAGGAAAATCGGCAGCGACTGACCACGACTGCTGATTGTCCTCAGAGCTTTACGACGGCTTAAGAAACAGAGACACAGAGAGACATTCACCTCAAACCAAAGCTTCCCACACAGCGCGGGAGGGGAGGGCTGGGGGGGCGGAGCTTGTTCATTCGCCACACGGCTAACTTACGGTACACACTCGCATACCAACACTGGGTCATATTCCACAGCTGTGTTGTTTTACCAGACGTGCCGGAGCTGAGTTGACTGTTGTGAATCAGTTGTAGCTGAGGTGTTTGCGCGATTAATGAACAAAGAGCCATGCGGCGTGTCGACAGCAGAGCTGCTGCTGCTGCGCGGCTGCTGCTGCGCAGCCGCTGCGCAGCCTCTGCTGCGGCGCCGGCTGATACTCACTGCGCTGATGAAGGGCAGGTTCAGGATGGAGCCCAGCACAGGTATTCTTCTGATGAAGCCGACTACCACGGGGAAGAAGCCCCTGCGTGAGACGAAAGGGAGACAGCTCAGAGTTTGTGGGTGGACTTTAAAAGGGCTGGCAGAGGCGGAGCTGCCTGGCGGAGGCGGAGCAGCCTGGCGGAGGCGGAGCAGCCTGGCAAACGAGGATGGTGGGAAGCTGCAGCGTCCAGATGTGCAGGAATGGCTGAGACTCGGTGCTGCGATGGCAGCCAAAGGAGCATCTACTAAATACTCACTTATTTTACAGTAGGTAACATTACTTTGACATTTAAACTACGATTCCATTTATAAAAGCAATAAAAGGGGAAAACGTCTGAGGCGGTGACCACTTGATAGCATCACTTTATTCCACGCCGTGTGACACAGCTGCACACCCGAGATCACTGGGTCTACTTACTACAACTGTTTTCACAAACACGACTTTTAAATGGACCTTTGTATGCGAAATTGGTGGGATGATCCTTTAAAAAGGACACGTCACCCCGGCAGTGACCTGACATGAGCGGTTCACCCGTGGTTTCGCGTTCCTGGTTATGTAGCTCCATTACTGACAGCAGTGCACCAAAGATGACGCAGTGTTAAGGGATGATTCCAATCCAGGTTCTGAAATACGCTATGTTGGGATTATTTTCACAACTCCACCATATTCCCAGTATGAATGAGATGTCCGCTTACCTGAACAAGAGGAAAAAGCCGTAGATCTCCAGCACGACTCCGATGATGGGCCAGCCAATCAGCACCACGAACACGCCTCCCAGGAAGAAACTGGTGGCTTTCATCTTGTGCTTCTGGAAGAAGAAGCGGAACGTTCTCTCCAGCCCGATGACGAAGGCCAGTCCAGCCACGAACAGGATCTGGTTGAAGGAAGACGGCGGCACCGCGTGAGTTCCCCTGCATCGAGTCTATTTCCTCCTTGCTTAAGTGCAGCATTTATTCAGCTGCTAAGTCAACGCGGCCGCCGCTCCTGTCGATGTCGGCAACAGAGATTATTACGTGTTCATAGATCTGTAGCCACTGAAAACGCAGGAAGAGATAATGGACGAGATGATGGATGGGTATGTAGTAGTCTGCATGTACTTGAAGTACGAGTATGCAAAAGTATTTCTGATTCTGATGTAGTAGATAGTATCTAGTACATGAAGTATGAGTATGTAGTAGTCAGAATAAAGTACATGAAGTCTGACTATGTAGTTGGCAGCCTGCAGTACTTAAAAGTATGAGCATGCAGTAGTCAGAATAAAGTACATGAAGTATGAGTAGGTAGTGGACACTATCTAGTACATGAAATGTGAGAATGTAGTAGTCAGTATGAAATACATGAAGTATGTAGTAGTCAGTATGTAGCTCATAAAATATGAATATCCAGTAGACAGCATGTAGTACATGAAAAGACAAAAAAGCACATGAAGTATGAGTATGTACTAAGAATAAAGTACATGAAGTATAAATATGTAGTGGGCAGTATGCCGTACTTGAAGTATGAGTATGCAGTAGTCAGAATAAAGTACATGAAGTATGAGTATGTAGTAGTCAGAGTAAAATAAATGAAGTATGACTATGTAGTGGGCAGTATGCCATACTTGAAGTATGAGTATGCAGTAGTCAGAATATAGTACATGAAGTATGGGTATGTGCAAGTATTTAAACTGGAAAAAAGAGCTCATGGCCGGCGTTTCGGGGGCAGGTTCAAACAAATGACTACAACTGCATTGAAATTATTGTCTGTCCACAACAAAGAACACAGATTTTTTTTGATACGTGTACATCAAGTTTTTTCTGCATCAGTGCGGTGAAGCGTGGACACTCACGTTCCCGATGGCCAGCAGAGCCTTGTCAAAGAACAGGATCATCCCGAAGAAGAGGAAGAACACGCCGAAGCCCGTTAATCCCATCCCAATCTCTGCGGGACGCAAACACAACAGCCGTTAAACAGTCGTCCCTCTTCTCCCGCGCCAGCCTGTTCCCCCGGTGAAACGCGATTGGCCGCCGCTCATCTGCCAATCGCACGCAGAGCTTTGGCGGCGCAACACTCTCCTGCGCTCGGGGACGTGAGCTCACTGCCATCTTCAGCTGGCACCATTCGTACTTCCTTTATCAGAGACAGCCAATTAATGAGCCACTCATCACCTGGAAGGCTCCAGCCAATCCCAGCTCACATCTGGCGACAGGTGGGGCTCCACCCTCCGCAGGCTGCGAGCCAATCACACTGACAGAGACACCCACGGCCCCCTACTAGCCTATCCTGCTAACTGTGGCAATGGGTGACACATTATTCTATTTGTAATTGTTTTGTTGCTGTGAAGCTAACAACTTTAGCATGCATGTTCACAGTTTGATCGTCTTCATGAGAACACACTGCTTTCTCCGGAGCATCTCTGGACATATGCTGCATGTTTATTTCTTTCAAATCCATATTTTTTTTTATAAGAGAGCTAATAAATTGTATATAGCCCTCTACATCATAAAATGAAAATCTTAGGCAACTGTTATATGGTATAATCTAGCATTTGTGTAAACATGGAGGAGTACGATTAATTTACAAAGGCTGAATGCATTTCAATGCCTCATTCTGTGGATATTCAAAATGAAGGAATACACAACAACAATAAGGCCAATGAGTTTATAGAAATTGACAACAAATTATAGACACAAATGACAGATGTAATCCAGATGTGGGATATTTTATGATTTCTTTTTTGCTTCAGCGAAAACTGGATTGGCATTAATCTCCCCGACTGGGCTGATTCCAAACACACCTACTTGGTTACTCTGTTCCATTTTGTGCATTTTTCTGTGGATAAAATTGTGAGAACCGTGTTGATCATCTATATATCATATTGAATGAGTCAGAAATGACTCAATTAAAGCTTTAATCCTTCTGGCTGCTGTTTCCTTTCACACTCTTCCGACTGGAGCCTTTTACACAATCATTTTTTAAAATTTATTTTAGCTCGTTACACGACATTCACGTTATTTCCTTTAAGAAATGCACTTTAACACAAACTATCCAAACAATCCCGTGGGAGTTGGGTCTTGCTGAAGTCTTGCGCTTTTCCACAGCTAAAAGGGGAAGCTAACTTTCCTAGCCACGAACGCTACTAGCTAGTTAGCCAGCCGCTACAAGCTAAAGGAAGCCGGCCGGTGTGGAGAGAAACACCGACATGTAAACATAAAAATAAATTACAATAAACTTACTCTGTGAGTCTGTTAGTGAAATCATGTTGGCAGTGGCCCCGCGGGGTGGACAGAGACGGAGAGGAGGCTAAGCTAGCCGCGGCGGAGCTCATCAGAGAGGTGTGTGACAGCTGCCACTGCAGCAACAGCCACGTCTTCCGGAAACACACCTTCTCGCGAGGTCGACTTCCGGGAACAGCGACGTGTCGCTTTCAGAGTCGCAACTTTGCGAATTCTTGTCATCAAAAAGTCATATCCTCCGCCACGTGATATGCCCACTCTGCTCTGCATCTCGCATTGCTACTGACGGTGCGTGTCAGAAATGTTCGCCAACGCCGCGGAGACTTGTGAATTTCGCGAGGTTTCATCGTCGGTAGTTCAAGTAACCACGTTTCTTGAATGCAGCACAGAGAGATGTGGGTTAAAGTATGTCGGAATTTTTGTCTGTCAGGCAGCTCTGACGATCTAAAGGAGCGTCTCGGGAAATATTACGTACAGCTACATAAGCTAACACAGCACCCATGGGGGTTTTGGGTTTTTTTTTTTTTTTTTTTTTTGGTAAACGGTTTAGGCCCGCCTCTTCAAGAGCAGGGTGCTTAAGGTGCAGGCAGCCTGGCAGTCCGTACAGAGGGAATAAGAGCCAGCGCCGCCGCGTCCCGGTTTGAGAGGGTCTTTCGTGCTCGGCTTTTACCCATAGCAACCCGGAGGGGGGGTGGCGAACAAAGCTGCCGAATGGTTGGTCGTCTTTCACTTTAACTTGTCTCATCTTTCGCCTTTTCTCGTTTGTTTGCTTGTTTGTTTTTTTTCTGCTGAATGATTCCAGCTGAGGGGGGTGAAAGTTCCCCCCCCCCAGCTAACCTCGATAGCCGTTTCCAGGCTCCGGAGACGCCGCGGTTTCACTTGACGCTCCGCCGACCGGCGCTCTCGCTTAGGACACGCAAACGGCTCCCGGCGCGGCCGGCCAGCCGCTCCCGGCGCGGCGGGACGAGCGCCACCGCGCCCCGGGTTAGCCAAGTTAGCTTAGCTTGAACTACTGACAAATATTTGCGTGGCTAGTTTGGATCAATCTCATGTAGTTTTTTTTTTTTTTTAAAGTCGTTTTTTCCTCCTTGCTGACCGCTCAGGAGCAGCTTCACTAAGTGATTTATGGTTCTCTCGGTGGAAGTGGCAGGTCCACTGACGCAGAGGTTCGGGCGGCCTGGTGGGAGGCAGCACAGGGTTGCCATGGTTCCCCGGCCTGTGGTGTGATTAAGGGATGTTTAAAAGAGGAATCAGAGTTCCCTTTCCAGTGCAGAAGATCTCCGAGGAAGGTTGGTCTGACTTCACCGTGCGGGAAACGAGTCCTAAAGGCCGGTAAAGTTATGATAGAACTTAACCAGCACGCCTGCGTTGTCATGGCGATGGACCCATCGCCAGCAGCAAGATGGAAGGGAGACCGGGACATCAGACTGAAGCTGAATTTATGGCATAAAATTGATTAGAATAGCCCAGAGTCACAAATCCCTCTTTGGGTTTTTATAATCTGCACGGCGGGCGACACCCTGTGACCTTTGACCCTCAATTCCGGGAGGAAAAACTCCACTAAAACCCCCTTTTTAACAGGGAAAAGAAGGAGAATAAAGCTCAGGAGGGTCCACGATTGCTGATAAAAGTAACGCATGATCAAGATGACAGTTTGAGTAACTTGAGGCGTCATCACGTGCCGCCGCCGCCGCCGCCGCCGCCGCCGCCGCATGACCACTTTCTCTCCATGGTGGGCGGGGCTGGCTGGAAGAGGGCGGGGCCACACAGGACAGGAGGGTTTTGACGCGTTCAGTGACGAGCATGCGGGACGCCACACAGACGAGGGATGATCCAGGGGGAGGGTCAAAGTGCTTTTCTCCAACTGTCGCATCCCACTGCGTCCGGCGCCGCTCACACGTACGACACTGACATTTATACACATGTACTGTGTTGTGTCTTCCAGGGAATCACACACACGTCTGACGCTCCGGAGATCGACCCTCGCTGAGAAGATGGACGCCTGTGGCCAGACGAACGGTGAGTATCAAGAGCGTCAGAGCTTGATCTCTGGAGGCCGCCGGGCAGACCGCAGGGAGCTTTAGTGGTGCGGCCGCCGCGCGTCAGCCGCAGATGTGAGATGGTTCCCGTGCAGATGTTGGATCGATACGTGGACCTGAATGGAATTCTTCTGTCACTGCGGCGGGTCATAAGAGAAACACTCTGTACGGCATGAAAATAGACTGGAGGACGTATCCAATGTACATCCATGCTCGGTTTATACTGTATAGAATACACACACACACACACACACACACACACACACACACACACCAATCAGCCATAACATTATGACCACTGCATGTTCATCATAGAATATGATGCAGTCAATTCTCCCTTCAGGAGGAGTTTTATGTTGCTACTAATGCTACTGATGTTATGGCTGATGGGTGTGTGTGTGTGTGTGTGTGTGTGTGTGTATGCATATAGAAATAATAACAGCAACCTGTCCAACTATACAAGGAATAATGGAAGAAGTAGAAGGGGGATGGCGGGTGAAGCCTCCAGAGCTCCGCTGGGTCTCCAGGGTTTAGAGAGCTCATTAAGAGTGGAGGTGTGAGTCTGGGAGGGGGAGAAGCTGTGCAGGTGTGAGACACGGCTGTTCACACCCAGGAAAACGCCGTCATGTCAGCCTCTAAAAACCTGCCCAACGCTGCTAATTACACCGACGCACGGGCAGATGAATGCAGCATAATCCAGCAGCCCCGCATTTAGTCCTGGCTGGATGGGGATTACCATCTTCAATTTCCGTATTCCTTCCATAAACTTTGAGCCTTAAAATTGTAACTTGGGAATAAGAAGGTGACTATCTATTATATTTTACTATTTTGTTTTAATTTGGGTGCTTTGAAAATTGTTTTTTTTCCGTTGGGGTGGGATAAAGATGTAGATTAAATAAGATTCTTCTTTCTGCTCTCTTTCATTCAGATTTGGGAATGTTGTTAAATCGTATTAGGCTTTTTTATCGTTTTGTTTCTTTCTTTTTTTTTTCAAAAAACTAAATTAGATAAATAAAAACTACATCACATTTCAGCTTTGAGATTTGAAGACGAGCCGGAACCAGATCCTGATTCAAGAATCTACTGTAGCAAATCCTTCTTCTTTACTGGCGCGATGTTAAATTCTGGCAACATTCTCTGGTTTTATGAGATGAGAAACTGTCGTAAAAAAAATAGATCTCAAAGGCAAATTTATGAATCGCAAACGTGCCCTGAGGACGTCACGGTTTCCTTCCTCCTGTAATGTTTCACCGTAAATCCCCACAAAGTAGATTAATGTTCACAAATAAACGCGCGGCAGCCTGTTTGTGTTCACCACATTAGATCCCACAGCAATCAGAAACGTGCAACAGTGGAAATAATACAGCTTTACACCATCAGGACAGTTTAAATCATTGAGTGACAGCATCTGTTGTACTTTTAAAAACACAACGGTAACAGTAGAGCTGCAACTAGCGATTGGTCGTTAACCGAAAAAAAATAATTATCCTCTTTTTATTCAGTTTACTGTCATAGAGGATTTAAAAATATCAGTAAATATTCACATTTTATGATCATCTACGTCAGTTGATTACGAACTTCAAACCTGAACGTTTGCAGATGAAGCCGAGTTGTGAGTTTTGGGGGGAGATCTGATCAGAATGAGGGAAAATTAGAGCTCATGTTCCTTTTTAAATCCAGGACAGATCATCCAGATGGGAGCTGAAGAGCCTCAGAGACGCTTCACCAGATATCCAGTTGGATTTTAAATGTTGGAACTTTTGGAACTCGGCTGGCAGACTCAGATTCCGAAAAATGAACTGCCACCAGGAGGCAGTTTGGTTAGCCAGGCGAAACCACATCTTAAAAATCCCGGATAAACACCAGTCGTGCTCGTCTGCATAGATGTTCATCGCACTTCAGCAGATCCGAAAATTTAAAAAAAAAAGATTAAAGTTGCCTAACTACATGCCAGGAAGCGCGGTGAACGTAAAGGTACACTGCTCGTTCCTCCCATGTATCCGTGTTATTCCACGTCTTCCTCCAGACGACGAATGTTCAGTCGGGTTGTCGCCATGGGAACAGATGAGCTCTTAGCCGGATTGATCTCTGCGTCCAAAAGGCAGATGCACCTCCGCATGCCTCACCTGCCGTGGCCCCGTGATTTTCCCGCAGATCCCGAAAATCTTCACAATTTTTCCTGCCCTATTTCTGTGGGGGGGTTTTAGAGGTTCCAAACAAAACCAGGATACTGTTATAAAAATAATTTACGACTTGTGCTGTCACCATTAGAAACACTGCACAGCCTTCCCTCTCACCTTCTTTTTTTTTATGTTCAACCCACTAATATTTATATTCCCCGTCATCCATTCGCTCGGTTAAACCCTGGCGCCTGCAGAAAGCACTAAATGACGAGGTTAACGTGTTTTTCTACATGAAACTTAACATTAAATCACTCAACAGCAATGTTCTACATTTACTTTAAACTGCGGAAATGAGCATGATGTGATCGGTAATTTGACACAGTGTTTTAATTTGGCCATGTTAAATGAGATGAGATGGTCTGCAGTCACCTTGAATCGTACTCTCACCTAAGTACGACACTGAAGTTCCAGCTGGGAGGGGAAACTTAGCCCGCGTCCACTCAGAAAATCAGAAATAACAACTGATGACAAAATTGGCACTTCCTGAGGAATAAAAATAAGATTAAAAAAAAAAAAATCACACCACCAGCAATTGGCCAGTTTGTATCTGAGGTAAAAGGTAGTGAGAGTTCCTGGTTCAGTTCCTGGTTCAGTTCCTCCTGCTGTGTGTTCCTGCTCAGACGTTCAGGCCGAGCTGGACTCGGTGGAGGCCGAGCTGGACCTGGTGGAGCTGCAGATCTCAGAGCTGCTGCAGAAGCAGGCCGAGCTGACGTCCCGCAAGAACGCGCTGCTGCTGCGGCTGGAGGAGGCCTGCGACGCCGCGCGCCCGTCGTCCTCATCCTCCACCTCGTCTTCCTCCAAGTCCTGCGGGGCCGGTCCCGGAATGAGCAAGCAGGAGCTGCAGCGCTACGACGGCGCCGGTATGTGCTGCCGCGTTACTTTATTTCCTCGCCGGACGTGAAGCTAGTTACCGGTGGGAGATGATTTTGATTTTGAAGTCAGTGGAAAAACGGGAATCACTGGTTGGGTGAGATTTATGCCCGTGACATGAGATTCTCAGACCTTGAATCTAGGGCTGCAACTAACGATTATTTTTGATAATCGATTAATCTGTCGATTATTTCTTCGATTAAATCGATTAATCGGATTTAGAAAAAAGTGCACAAATTTTATTTACATTGTAGGGAAGAGAAGAACAAGGAGACGAGATGGATACTTCATTGAAAATTACATATTTTAAATCAACTTTGCTGCTGATATTTGGCTGCTACTGATACAAAAAGTCAATTAAAAACCATTAATGTGTTGGGTTTATAAATCCCAAGAAGACGACCTCAAATGTCTTGTTTTGTATAAACCAACAATCCACAACCCAGAGATATTCACTTTACTGTCATAGACTAGAGAAACCAGCAAATATTCATATTTGACAAGACGGAATCAGAGAATTTGGACTTTTTCTACTTTAAAAAAAGCTCAAAACGATTAGTCGATTATCAAAATAGTTGGCGATTAATTCAATAATCGATTAGTCATCGATTAATCGATTAATTGTTGCAGCCCTACAAGTGTCTAATGTTTGTTAAAAAAAAAAAAGGAGGTTTTTGCGTCTGTATTTCTGCTAAAGTTGCGAGTGTGAACATCCAGAAACTACGATCGAGAGCTTGAGCGCTGCTTTCACTGGTGTTGCTATGACATTTAAAACTCACCACTGCCATGTTTTTTAGCTCATATATGATCGCTTTCACCACGAAGCAGCTAATTTATTTTTTTTTAGCTAACATGCCAAACATAACTTTACATTCATTCATTCTCTCTACTAATAGAGCTGTAAGAATAAAAGCCTCTTAATTTCCCATCCATCCAGCGGTTTTTTTCCTGCTGTTTAAGGAGTTTCACCGTCTCCTGCGCTAGCTAGCGGGGTCGTGGAGCTTTAAGCTAGCCAGACCACATCTGGCGTCCCGATTATGGTTTGGTTTCCTGGAACAGTCGCATGATCTTCGGGTTGATCTAACTTGCGCGCGCGCCTGCGTGTGTTGCAGCTTTTTAAGAAGCCCCACCCTCCCAAACGCGTGCGCGGCAAAGCTAACGGCGACGTCGCCAGCGTTCCTCCCAGCTCCAACAGCGACAAGATATTCTTCCATCACCTGGACAATCTGAGACCCTCTCTCGCACCTGTCAAAGGTACACGCACACACACACACACACACACACACAAACACACACGGGGCTTTTTAATTGTTGTGTTTTCAAGATAACTGTCTCAAAACTGGAGTCTGCGTTTGAGTCATGTGACGTTTCACCGCCTCTTTTTATTCAACAAATCCACAATTAAGGAGATTAACGCTTGCAGTCGCGCCCACCAGCTCCCTCCTCGCTGCTCTTTACTCAGTTTTTCAGCACACGGGCATAAATGGGTTCCGCTTTTCCTTCTCAACGAAGTCTGATATGTTTGAATCCCCCTGTTGCCATGACAACGGCGCTGCCACGCTCTGCCCGTCAAACCGCGCAGCAGCGGTGACTCACTCGGGCGCGCTAACCCACCCAGGCTCTCTTTCTCCCGGTCCAGAGCTGAAGGAGCCCGTGGGCCAGATCGTATGCACCGACAAGGGCATCCTTGCTGTGGAGCAAAACAAGGTTCTGGTTCCCCCAACCTGGAGCAAGACCTTCGCCTGGGGCTACGCCGACCTCAGCTGCCGTCTGGCTAACTATGAATCTGACAAGGTCAGCCACAGCGGCTCCAATGAGCGAATAATCTCTTCTTCTTTGTCGCAGCCCTGTAATCTCCAGACTGCCGCTTTCGCCGCAGGTTTAAGGTTTATTTCGCCCTCTGGATTACAAGTCAAAGTTAATCATATTTAAGGAAATGTCTCCCCCTGCTGGAGCTTTCGTGGAAATTCCCCGTTTCACACTGACCCGGCTGCTCGGGAATCAACTTTATTTGTCCAATGGTTGATTTGTCTTCCGTCTCCAATCCTGTGCCAGGCGCTGGTGGTGTACGAGTGCCTGTCGGAGTGGGGCCAGATCCTCTGCGCCATCTGCCCCAACCCAAAGCTGGTCATCACCGGCGGCACCAGCACCTCCATCTGCGTGTGGGAGACGGGAGGGTCCAAAGAGCGGGCCAAGTCGCTCACGCTCAAACAGGTAAACCCTCGGAACCCCCCCCCCCACCTCCCCGCCCAACCCCAAAAGACGCGACGCGAGAAAAGACCGAGCGGGAGGGGAAAAAAACCCGCTAAACGCGCTGCGTCGTTTCTCAGGCGCTGCTCGGCCACACGGACGCCGTCACCTGCCTCACGGCGTCCTCGGCGTACCACATCGTCGTCAGCGGCTCGCGCGACCGCACCTGCATCATCTGGGACCTCAACAAGCTCTCCTTCGTCACGCAGCTCAGGGGACACCGGGCGCCCGTCTCGGCTCTGTGCATCAACGAGCTGACGGTGGGTCACGGTCCTCCTTTCGTTACTTCCCCCCGGCGGTGATGTGCGCTCGTGCAAAACGCGGCAAAAGTTTGTGTGTGTGTGTGTGCGCGCGTGCAGGGGGATATCGTGTCCTGCGCGGGCACCTACATCCACGTGTGGAGCATCAACGGCAGCCCCAGCGCCAGCGCCAACACCTTCACGGGCCGCAGCCAGCAGATCCTCTGCTGCTGCGTGTCGGAGATGAACGAGTGGGACACGCAGAACGTCATCGTCACGGGACACTCCGACGGCGTCGTCAGGGTAACGAGCCGCATCCGTGTTTGTTTGTTTTGTTTTTTTTAGGGCACGCAGCAGCAGCCGCAGGAATGTCACTGACGTTTTTGTCAATATGACAGGATATAGTCAGTATAGAAATATAAAATATAGTCTAAATAAATTAGACTCATACAATAAATCATAAAGAACCCTCAGGACACTTAACGCTTAAACATGCTAAATTACTGCTTAATACTCTGTTTCGTAAAAAGCACATGAGATGTGAATGAAGCAACAGTGGACGTTGTCCTCTTTAGAGAAAGAAAGTATGCATGCGTGCCTGGATAACTTTTTTTTTTTTTTTAATGAACTTAATGTTACTTACTGTTACTGTAAACTTGTCAGCTGAGTACCCCGAATGAACACCAGCGTTTCTCACGCAAGAATACGAGCATGTCGGCGTTTCCTGGGAGGATTCTTGCAAAGCGGCAAGTGTGCTAAATGCGGTAGCGGTATATTTGATGAGGTAGCAGTATATTTAATCCGGTAGCGGTATATTTAATGAGGTAGTGGTATATTTAATCTGGTAGCGGTATATTTAATCCGTTAGGGGTATATTTAATGTGGTAGCGGTATATTTAATCCAGTAGCGGTATCTTTTAATCTGGTAGTTGTATATTTAATCTGGTAGTTGTATATTTAATGAGGTAGTGGTATATTTTTAATCCGTTAGCTGTATATTTAATCCGGTAGCTGTATTTTTAATGAGGTAGCGTTATATTTAATCCGGTAGCGGTATATTTAATGAGGTAGTGGTATGTTTTAATCCGGTAGTGGTATGTTTAATGCAGTAGCGGTATATTTAGTGAGGTAGCGGTATATTTAATGAGGTAGCGGTATATTTAATCCGGTAGCGGTATGTTTAATGTGAACGTTGCCGTGGTCACAGGAGGCCACGGCGGCGCTTGTTTGACCAGCGACATCAGCACTCGTGCAGGCCGTCGGACTCACGCCATTCCCGGTACTTCCTGCCGGCTGCTGCACGGATGATCCGACACGTTGCTCGCGTTTGCCCGCTCGCACGAGATAACAGCGGCTGCACTTATCGCAGATGAAGCCGCGCCTCGGGCCGCTTTCCGAGCACGACGTAAATCTTACCGCAACGCAACGTCAAATGAGCGAATCGTTCCAAGAGGGATCGATAACGTTCTCGATTCCCACCCCGTGTCCGCTCCATTCCAATATGTGTCACGATGGAATACGTGTGCCTTTGTGTTCAAATTTGGCCGATCTGTGTTCAACGTTTCTTCCAGTTCTGGAGAACGGAGTTCCTCCAAGTCCCGGAAACCCCTGCTCCCGAGCCAGTGGAGCCAGATGTGTCCGACTGCTGTGGCGAGGAGAAGATCGGTGAGTCCCGATTGGATGACTGAGCTTGAACGACTCTCGCGGCGTCCCCCCCACTCCTCCGGAACGCAGCGAACCGAGGGCGCCATCGCACGTTAGCGCGGTTACTCATTTCGTCCACCTCTGCTCGCCCCCACAGAGGGCGGCGAGAGTCACAACGGCGGCGACGAGGACAGCAGCGAATCGGACGGGGACGAGCCCAGCCTGAGCCAGGAGCCCAAAGCCCCGCGCAACCCGTCCACCGGCGGAGGCAGCCAGCCGGGCAGCGCCGTCCACAGGCCCAGAGGTGGGAGACCGCTCCACGGTTCTGCTGCTCGAAACTCATCCAGATCAGTCTGGAGTGCACCGGTTCCACACCAGCAGAGGGCGCTGTGAGCCCTTAAAGCGTCCGCCAAGCTGCGGTTGATTCATTTAAAGTGATCTCAGTCTTCAAAACGTCTCACCGCCGACAAATATTCCATGTTTCTAAAAAAATGAAGTCAAAAAAAAAATGGAATAAAAGAAAACGGCTTAGGAATCTAATTAAAGCTACACTGAAATGAAGATGGAAAAATGCGAAACCATCATAACCTCGCACCCGTGAGAGGAAATAATCGGGCTCACAAGCAGCATGTTTGATGGTTAGTACTGGGATCGTCCGTCTACAGGGTCTTTAAAAAGTAGAGTTGCAAAGGGGTGGAAAATTTACGGTTAATTTCCGGAAACTTTCTGGAAACTTTCCATGGGAGGCTAAGCTGGGGAATTTTGGAAATATTCCAAATTAGAAACTATAGCTATATACTGTATACAGCTATAATAAGCTAGCCTCTTAAATGATCAATGAAATGAAAACTAGCTTACATTTAGCACCTCACTTACCAGCTAGCTAGCTACTGTATAAATAGATTTTTATTTAATTTTTGCAAGTTAAACAGTAATACCATTATGGATCAAATATATTTACCCCATAATAATGTTATGAAAAACTTCCTTAACTTTCTATAATGGGCAGGCTCAACTGTGTGGCTTCACTAGTCTTGTGCTTTGGGCTCAAAAGTGTGGCCTCCAGGGTTTAAGCAATCATCTGTGCATGTGATGGAGGCGTGCACAGTGCACGCAGGGGGCGTGGCCTCAATAGCCCTGCAGGAAGCAGTGCTGTGTGCGTGTGACTGAGGAGTCTACTCGCATTAAATCTACTTGTTTTAGCCAAGATTATGCTGCAATACATTTTCCCCAACTATATTTAAAATCCCCGTTGAGGGCCAACCTTCAATTTTTGTAAATTCCTGTTTTATTCCCATAAATTCCCGTTAATTCCCATGGAAAGTTTCCAACTTTGAAAATTCCCGGAAAGTCATAATGTCCAAATTGTGATTTGGACATTATGGCAAATTGTTTGAATTATGTAGTTGATATGTTTTTTTTAAAGGCATTAGAATTGCCTGGGAAGTCAGAAAATCGTAAAGCCACTTTACCTCACGCAGTTCTAGGATATCTCTTCGTATCCTTCTTTTTTTTTTTGCTGGTATGGATGTGGAATCTCTCTCAAATTGCATCCATGATCATCCTAGAAAATTTTGACTTGCTGACACCTGCAGAAACCCTGATTAAGATAAAGCTTTAAACCGAGAACAACGGCCTTCTGCCCTCTTCTAAAAGTGACATTTTCGGTAATAACTGACTTTGAGCTGAGGTTACTGCGTCTTTTGACTTTCCCCCTGACCAACAGTGACTCTAACACCTGACCTTAAAAAAAAAAAAAATCCCTTTAAGGTCCCTCAGCCCGAACCGGAGCCTCCTGGTCGATGGACAGCGGCTCCGACGACTCCCACCGATGGTCCGACACCCTCAGCATCGACGAGAAGGACGGCTTCGTGTTCGTCAACTACTCGGAGGGCCAGGCCAAGGGCCCCCACCCCCACGCGGCTCACCCGGGCCAGAGCTCGATGCCTCAGCCGCTCCATCCGTCCACCATGGAAGCGCGGACCTACAACCAGCTCAGGGCAGGTGGGTGTCACCTTTTGAGCCCAGTGAGCAGGTGCTCCGCCCTCATTAGAGATCAAACGTCTCCCCGCCGGTCCGACGGCAGCGCGTTTTTGTCACGCCGTTGAAACGCTGCGCGGTTGCGTGTGTGTGTGCGCGTGTGTGTGTGTGTGTGTCAGCAGGCTACAGATGGGAGCGCCAGCTGGTCTTCCGGAGCAAGCTCACCATGCACACGGCGTTCGATCGCAAGGACAACGCTCACCCGGCCGAGATCACCTCGCTCGCCATCTCCAAGTAAGCGGCTCCAACTTCTGGCACCTACTTTTTATTTTAATGTCACACAATCAAGATATCTAAAGCGCTTTCCGCTCCATTTTTGCTTTTTAATCATCGGGAAATGACTATGAAAAAAATCTCTAAAGCCGCTTCCCCTCCGGGCCGAAAAACCCACTTAATCCGGCGACGGGAAAGGCGCCGATCGGCATTCGGGCTCTCCCATAGACTCGGGAACGTCACTCCCGGCTGAACGCGCTAATTTTCGGGATGACGTCGCCGCAACGTGCCGAAAAAAAAGGTCACGCAAAACAAGTGCGGGAGCTGGTGATCAGTTCCGGGTCTGCTCGCAGTGGGAAAGGAGTCACCTGCTGGATTGTTTCCCCGCGTGCAAGAAAAAAAACAAAAAAACCCGCTTTTATACGCTAAATTTCGTGTGAAAGCCGGGTAAGCGCTAACTACGATTAAAAACTGCTTCTTAGATTTCTAGCTCGGTGATTCTCCCTCTTGTCCCCCCCTCCCCATAACGTCCCGCCTTCAGGGACCACAGCAAGATCCTGGTGGGGGACGGGCGCGGCCGGGTCTTCAGCTGGTCGGTCAGCGACCAGCCGGGCCGCTCGGCGGCCGACCACTGGGTGAAGGACGAGGTGGTGGACAGCTGCTCCGGCTGCACGGTTCGCTTCTCCCTCACCGAGCGACGCCACCACTGCCGGAACTGCGGCCAGCTCTTCTGCCAGAAGTAAGAAGGCCAGCGGTCCAGTAGGCCTACGTTCTACTACGTCCTGCTCCTGTTTGATTCTGGTGTTTGTATCTACTTATCTATTTTCATTCACCGGTTTCTGAGTTACAAACACTGCAGAGGAAGGTAGGTCAGGCTTAGAAAGTGGACCACAAGAAGAAGAAGAAGAGGAACTGACTTGACAACTTGTAGGACGAGTTCCAGCGAATCTGTTTATCCTTCGGCAGTTTTGTTATCGTTCTTCTTGTTTTTGCACTGCACAGTTTCCGATCAAACAATATTCACGCAAACTTCTTATTGACCAAATAGAATCTCACATGGGCACCGCAGGCACAACTCCTAAATGGTTTGTATGCTTTTTTTTCCACTATTTTATTTGAGCCTCTGCACCTTTTTTAGCTTTGGTGTTCCTCAAGGCTCGACTCTGGGTCCTCCGCTGTTTGTCCAGCGCACTCCTCCATTTTTCCTCGCGATTAGAAATCGCATCTTTTGTCACCATTTTGCAGATGATTCCCCACTTTAACAATCCCGCAATTCCGCACTTTTTCACCGAGCCCCCCCATTGCTATGTACTGCTGAGACGATTTTAAAATGACATTTATGATGATGGGAAAGCCTCTCGGAGTCTGGACGTTTTCTGAAACGTGCTTAAATTTTACCCATAGTTGTTTGAACTCCACAAAAAAGCTTCAATTGAACGTCAATTGACAGACAATTAGTGATTTGATAAATAATTTGTTTATTAGGTCAAACATCAGATATTCATTTTGCAGACGTGAGGGTATGCTGGGTGGGCAAATTGTTGCAAATTGAAACAAAAGAGTCGTTGGGAAAAGCACATACCAGGAAATGTACTTTCCCTAAATGGGCTCCTTTATGGCTTGAAGGTTTCTGTTCTTTTACTCTGCTAATCAGCACTTTGAAGGGTAATTTGGGTTCTGGGAAGTCCGTTTATATACATATTTGCTTTGCGACTAGCCTTTTATTGCTTGATCTGAGTAGCTAACGGTCCACCTGATCCCGTCCCGTCCTGCAGGTGCAGCCGCTTCCAGTCGGAGATCAAAAGGCTGAAGATCTCGTCGCCGGTGCGAGTCTGTCAGAACTGTTACTACAACCTGCAGCACGAGCGCAGCGTCGAGGAGGGCTGCAGGAACTGAGCCCCGCCCACGGGAGGAAAACCACTCCCCCCGCCGCCCCGCCCATCTTTCCTGCTCCGCCTCCGGAGCTGGCAGACCGGAACAGGAGGGACTCGTCACCACCGCGGAGAAGCTCGGCGAAGGAGGATCCCAGAGGGAACGGATAGGGCAAAAATACAAATTTAAAAAAAAAAAGAGAAAAAAAATGTAAGAAATAAATGACCTCCGCCGCCGCTCCCCCCACCGGCACGTTTGAATCAATCACCTGCTCCTTGTTTTGTTTTATTTTTTTATTATTATTTTTTGTTTGTTTGTTTTTTTGCTTTGCGATCAAGGACCTTCACCGCGAGACGTAACAAAACTTGTTAATATTGTAAATACTCAAAAGAAGAAAAAAAAGGCCTTTTTAACTCCCGTGAGGAAGACACGGAAACAAACAAACAAAAAAAAAAAGATGAGGTCAACGATTTCAAAAGAAGAAGAGTTAAAAAAAAAACAAAAAAAAAACAATTGCCTGTAATTATATAGCGTTGTGACTAACCACTCCTGGCTTTAAAAGAAGAAGCCTTAAAGCAAACAGACAAACGAAAAAAAAAAAAAAGATTGTGCGTAGTCTCACGAGTCACGGCGAGTCCAGACGAGTAACACGGTGGGGGGGGGTGGGGTGGGGGGGTATGAATGTCAATAATTAACGTCTAACTTTACTAGTGGATCTAGTTATGCAAAATTTTCCTTTTAATTTCCGATTTTTATTTTTTGTGTAATTCATTTTTTGTGTGTTGCCCACAGTGTGATGCCACCAGAGAGAGATGTTTTTTATTATTATTATTTTTATTAATTTTTTTTTTTGTTTTTTTTTTTTGCCAATTGATCATCAAGTGTTTTTTTTTTGTTGTTTTTTTTGTAGTTGTTTGTTTTTGTCCTTTATGATCGGAGAATATTTGCTCACGTTGCTGCTTTCTTAAGACTGGACACCTTTATGGGTTTGTTTGGGGGGGGTTGTTTTTTTTTGTATGTGTGTGTTTTTTTTTTTTTTTTTTTTTTTTGGTCAGATTTTTATTTTGAAACCATATCACTACCTTTTTTTTTTTTTTTGTTGTGTACGTTTGACTGGAGAGAAGAGCGTCATCTGTGAAGAAGAAAACGGATGTGCATCCGCAGGGAAGCGCACTCGCCAAGTGACCCGCGTGACCCCGCGTGACCCCGCGTGACCCCGCGCCTCCTCCGCGTCGCCTTATTTAGTTGCTGTACAGTTTTTTTTGTTTGTTTTTTGTTTGTTTGTTTGTTTTTGTATACACAGGAAAAGGGACTTCATGTGTGTTTCGCGGTTTCTATTATCTTTTCACATGTTTTTGTGTCATTCGCCGGCGTCTCATCGCGGCCCTGCGGCATTATTATTATTATTATTATTATTATTATTATTATTATTATTATTATTATCATTACTTGGGGCGGACCCCAGCCCTCGCAGCCAAGCACCTTCCATTAGAAATGATCTTTACATGTAAATAACCGCGCGACGACGTCCAGGCTCGGATTGCGGCGGCGGCGGCGGCGAGCTCCAGACGCGGGAATATGAGGTCTTTAAAAAACACGCCGAAACGACAGTAATTGTGGCATCAAATTCAAGGTTATTTTTTTTTTTTGGTGTTGGTCTCAAAATTCTGCTGACGGTTAAAGTTGTATTTTGCGGCGACGTGAGACCGACCTCTCCTATGTTGACATATCAGTTTCCTTATTTTTTCTTTTTTTTTCCCTTCTTTCTCCTCCAGATGATTTGCCGCTTTATTTTCTTGTCCTAATTGTACAAAACCAATTTCGTCAGCCGATTAGCTGCTTTTATATTTTCAAAAATTTCAAAACGAGTTTATTACCAGTAGATATTTTTTAGTTTGAAGACATTTTTTTTTTTAGCCTATTTTGATTGATAATTACCTTCCGACAAAGTATGAGGGTTCGTTTGTGCCAAAAAAAAAAAAAAAATCCAACTCTGCAAATGCCGACATCATGTTTTTATAGTCCATCGAAGAGATTATGCAAATATGTGATCTTTAAATCTGGCCGGACGGCGAGGCAGCTGTCCGGCGTAGTTGTTTTTCCGTTATTTTACCACCGGGAGGCGCCAAAGTCTGAAACGTTCAATGTCAAAGCGACCCCAGAGGGAAAAATAAAAAACAAAAATAACAACTGTGAATGCCAAAGTAAAATGTGCGGTGAGATGAAAAAAAATGTAACTAGAAAGGTTGTTTTTTTTTTAAATAATTAAAAAAAAAACATTTTGGCACAAATTGAACTCCGTACCGGCCCGCCTGCTGTTTAGCGTCACTCCCACCAGAGTTAACGGTGTCATATTTTGGATACGCTCCAATCAGGAGTGAACAGGAAGTGTTTTGTTTTTTGGGGGGTTTTTTTGTCGCTCACCTCATTCGTGCTTCTGCGTTGTCGTGCCGCTTCGTTCGCGCTTCCCTTTCCCCGTCGGGAACAGGTGGAAAAACCGGGGCGTCGGAACGCCGCGTGGTCGTCCCTCTCACATCGTACTGCATTTCACGTACTGTAACTCAGCGTGCAATCACGCCATCTAGCTGAAGGAAAAAAAAAGAAAAATTTGGGGAATAAATCAAAAATTTTCTTTTGCACCTTCTCGTGTGGGGAAAAAAATTGTATTTTTTTGTTTTTTTTAATTTTAAAACCGAGCGGCGTCTCACATTCGGGTGGTTTTTAAGCAGAAAGGTGCGTCTCACAGCGCAGAAATGAAATGTACAAAGTATTTATGCAACTGGTTTTAGAAATTTTTTTTCTTTTTTTTTTTATGATTGCGATTTCAGCAAGTTTTGTTACTTGTTGCACGTCTATTAACACAGCTGACTTTCTGTGTCAGTGCATTGTACATGTTCTTGGCATTATATTATTGGGTTATTGGGTTTTTGTTTTTTTTGGGGTGTTATTTTTTTTTTCTTTCTTTTTTTTTGTTTTTTTCTGAGGCGTCTGATTGGTTGCCCTGACTGACAGGTTTGTGTACAGAGCCCGAGATTATGTGGACTTTTGTATTCTTTATGGAGAAATTAAGGAATAATAGGAGAAAGACAGAAAGAGGTGTAAAAAAAAAAAAAATAAAATCCAAAAAAAAAAAAAAAAAAAAAAAAAA
>CAAKHG010050902.1:0-10549 GCA_901007715.1 Dactylopterus volitans
CTTGTTATTAGATACACTGGTCCAAATATATATATATATATATATATATATATATATATATATATATATATATATATATATATATATATATATATATATATATATATATATATATATATATATAGTAGAAGTCCCGTATGGAGTTATAGAGGGCCCAAATAAAGTGGTATGGGTTCGTATGCAGTAGAGGACCCATATGCAGTAGTAGAGGACCTGTATGCAGTAGCAGAGGACCTGTATGCAGTAGTAGAGGACTCGTATGCAGTAGCAGAGGACCTGTATGCAGTAGCAGAGGACCTGTATGTAATACTAGAGGACCCGTATGCAGTAGCAGAGGACCTGTATGTGAGTGTGTGTTGCATCCACCACCTCACATACTGGACTAACCTGCACTGCGACTGTCCCTTTAAGGTCAGACCTGCGGGTGTGCGGTGTGTTGACCCGCCGCCCCTCCTGCGCTGTGACCTGTCTGCCCCGCCACTCTCCCCGTCACGCAGTCCTGAGGACTTTGCACAAAACACTGTAAATGGAAGTGTTCCACGCCGCCGATGCTGCTTGAGGAGGTGAGAGAGAAATGTTCCTCCAGCACTACTTATTTCCTCCGACCATCAAAGAGCCGCTGACGTCCGGCCCAGCAGGCCGCCGCCGCTGATTTACCAGCTTCTCCCACTCACCAGTCATTAAATGGCAGGACAAGAAAGTTAAGACCTGGTTACATCACGGCCGTGATTATCTTCGGTCGCGGAAAATTGGCAGCGGAGTAGAAAACTCTTTATTTTCACAGCTCTGACCCCGTCAAGCGTATCTGTGCTTGCAGCTTGAGGTTTGGTTTAGTCACATAGCGAAGAAGCTCGCGAGCGCTTCTGAGTATCCAGTGTATCTGTCAACATAATTACAGTGATGCGCTGCCGCTGCTGTGACTCACCGGCGCCGTGGAGGTGAGAAGAAAACTGCACTGCCTTTATTATAAATACCAAAGGACGCGGTGGCCTTTTCAATCCTCCCTCAATATTTACTACATCATCGGCTCCCTCGTGGATAATTACCAGAAACGTGGAAAACAATCGCTTAAATCATGGTGGCTTCCCGGCGTCGGCTGGCTACCACGGTGAGACGAGCGCGTCCTGTCCTGACATGGTGAATGTTGGACATGCAAGAGACAAAGGCCCGCGTGCAGGAGAGGAGCCGCGTGATGGTGATGGGTGGCCCTCCGAACCCTGCCTGCCAGCCGCAGGGAGGCGAGGGTGGGGTGACGGGCGGCGCATGGAGGGGAGGAGCTCCGCGGGCTCCTTATCCGACCGAGCTTTCATCTCCATGCGGAGCAACAAACGGAGCCCGAGGCCTCCAGAAGGCATCTGGCTCCGCCTGCCTCGCTGTCTCCATCCGTCATTCACGCCGGCTCTTATCAGTCGGCCGATGTTCCCGCGTGCCGCCCATGATTCAGCGGTCTCCATAATCATACGCTCGTCCAGCGTGCGGAGAGCGACGGAACAACGGCGTCACACTTAAACGGCATTATTAAAGGTGTAACGTTACTCAGTAACCAGGCATCAAAATCCATGGTTACAGCGGTTATCGTTAATCACGATAAAATGTGGTGCGCTACTGTAACTACACTCATTTAACTCCGAGTGAGAAGGGAGGGGAGGGGGCGGGGCAACCACGTTCGCGATGCTGATTGGCTAAGGTAATGATTGTTCCTAACAAAAATGACAGGAATGGCACATAAACGCATTGTTTTGGCTCTAAAACGCCGGAGCTGACTCTCAGTTTTGGTTTTAAATGAATATTGAGCGAGTATTTCTTCATAAATTCTCAGACAGAACAGCCTCCTTTTACACCAACATTCCCAGGAACGTTTCTTTCCAGGAACTCACTCGCTCGGGTAAAAGAATTCCTGCTCATCTGTGTGGTTTGCGTTTTAAACTTTTACCCCAAAGTTCCTGAAAATGGATTCAAATCAGGCTGATGATGTTTGGGGGAGTCAAAGGAGGTTGCAAACCACTAACTCACCACTAGATGTCACTGAATCCTACACACTGTACTATGAACTACTCAAATATCTCGTAGCCCGGAGAATGAAGTGGCGCTGTTCCTGCGGCTGCCAACCAGCCGCGTTCTTACCAGTGTCCAGCAGGGGCCGACACCAGCGGTCAGACTGCATTCACGCCAATGAGGAAAGACTTTTTGTTTTCTTTGAGCTTTTTTTTTCTGGCCTCACGTGGTCGACAGCCTCCAGCTATCATGGGGAAAAAATGTTACAGCCAATTGCAAAAAATAAATGTCAGGACAATTTCCCCGTCCCTGGAACGCCGGCGCTTCCCCGCAGACCGCGCTTGTGCCCGTACGGCCGGGACAGTGACATGATGTACGCACACATATACAATACAAACGCAAATGGATGTGTAATAGGACAAATTAGTTGCAGCTGGACCGCTTGAGGCAAAACCCTCCCCTGAAAGAGCGAGGAGGGCAGCGGGGCTCCTTCCACTGTCATAACAACTGAAGAGCCAAGGACAGGCCGCCTTCTCAGCTCTGATTTATTATCAAGACTATGGAATCTATCCTTTCGGATGAGGTTTGGTGTCCTTGATATATTATTGTCTATCCTTTCCTGACCCATTCACCAGCTGCTCCCTCCCATCCTGCAGTCTCCAAATGGTTCTATTAGTCATATGGCGTCCAAAGCATCATCGTCTTTGTCGTTCTCGGAACACGAGAAACGCTGCCTTCACAGCCATTTACTGATCCCTTCATCACCGGCCGCTATTCATCAGCCGAGTGAGCTGTGAGGTGTTAATGCGCGACAGACACCTCCACTCGCTCCGGCTCACGCTGACAGCCTCCACCGGCCCCGCCGCCCAAACGCTCCCCGCGTCACTCTCAAACCCCGGAACCTCATTGAGATGCTGAAAAAGGCAGAATTGCGACAAATTCGAGCGGTGACTCACACTCGGAACCTGCAGCCGCGGACCGAATATGAGATGCGAGCGGCGCGATGTGAAACTTTGATCAAATAATTCCCCCTGACACAGTTAGACACAGATGGTGTACGTCGTTATGCACAGCCTATTTCTCTTTATTAAATTTTCAGAAATGAGAAATGTGAGGATTTCCATCCCTTTAGTGACCCAGAAATCATATTTCAAATACAAATATTTTTTTGTAGCCGGAAGCAATCGAGCGAAATCTCATGGCGTGTTCAAACATCAAAACATTTTGACACCAATTATGATGCAGAGCGTTACAAAAAAATATTTGACTTAAAATCGTTACCTGTTTCCTGAAGGTCCTCAGTCAGGTCATAAATGATGTTAAAAAAAATCAGAGCAAAAAAAAACAAAAAAACTACAGGGGTATTGTTTTTATAACCATCTGGTGTTGCATCCAACTGCTATGCTCCAGTTTCACAGCTTCTCTGGTGTGTAAGTGAGCAAACTTCTTACCCAGCATGCTTTGGATGACTCACCATCCGCTCAGAGGTGGACGTCCTCACAGCACCCCGAGACGCCGTCTTAACTCTGAGGAACAACTCATACAGCCAAATTAATATTCCTCACACAATTTGAATGAGGCATGAATATGTTTGACTGATTGACATATATACATTTTGCTGTATTTTTTCCTCTCGTGCAACAGGAAGCAGTTCAGGTCACATCGTCCTGCTTGAGGAAACTGGAGAGGAGCATCATGGGGGATTCTGAAACAACTGGGCAAAGCAAAGCCGTGTTTCATGTGGTTACAACATAGCACAGGAAATATAAAATATAGCGTTGGGTCAAACAGAGCGTCAGGAATCCCATAAACTCTTTATGACGTCTGAGGAAATTTAATCTGAGGATAATTTCTGGCTCACCGCTAACACCGATGCACAGGATGCATCGAGTAACGTCAGCGTATGAGAAAGTTTGGTGAAGGTCGTGATGAAGACGAGAGCGCACTGATTGGCCCGCTGGATGGAAACTTTATTTTTAATAACCTTCCCGATGGACGCTCGCATAAGAGCCTGGGCGTGTTCATATCGCAACAGAGACTTTTTTTTTTTTTATCAGCGAAGCTCTTCAAGCCTGCAGCAGCACCCACACCAGAGCTAACAGAGCTAACGTTAGCATCCACGTCAGAGCTAACAGAGCTAACGTTAGCGTCCACGTAGGAGCTAACAGAGCTAACGTTAGCGTCCACGTCAGAGCTGAATCCACATGGACACCAGAGCTAACATTAGCATCAGCACGGATATCAGAGCTAAAGTTAGCATGCACATGGATACTTGTGCTAATGTTAGCATCCACAGTCCCAGTACAAGCAAGCGCTGCGCAGTTCACAGTCCATCAATGACGGTTTAGAGCTAAAATACATGAAATGTCTCTTTATATTGATCCGTTGGCCCGTTTACTTTGCCAGTGATGTTCTGTTGACCCTTTTCGACAGTCAGGCTTCTTCTGAACTGGAAGTTACTTGAAATAAAAATATAATATGATATATTTGTCTTCAAAGAACTGGAAGTGAGTTTTTAAAAAGTCTTTTAAGTGCTGTATAGAGCTTTAATTGCACTTTGCACTAATCTGTTGGTGAATGTAGTCGGCCGATGGAAAAAAAACATTTTTGATAGAATTTTTTTGCTTAAGCTCATGTTCGTGTCTTGTTCACCAATTCAGTCGCTGGCCAAAATTAATTTGGCTGAAAGACATAAAAATGCTCCTGAAATGGACCTTTGAGTGCATCTAAGAGTAAAATGAATTAATTGATAATTCATTAATACTTCAGGGGTGCAGAGGCTGAACTTTTGCCGTCCGAGCTGGCACAGCTTTCCCTCGGTGATGTGGTAAGGAAGCAAAAGCCTCCCCAGATGCCCACCTCAGCTGTTCCACAGTCACAACGCAAAGCGGCGCAAAAAATGGGTAAATCATACAATATTAAAAGGGACGTGCCAGAAAAACACAGTGAAAAAAAAAACATGCACTAAAAAGCCGGCGTTGCTTTTGGTGGGTTCAAACATTCAAACTTGCACTCGTGCAAACAAAATCAGATCGCAGAGGGATGAAACGGGAGGGGGAGGCGCCAACCTGCGAGGCTCCGTTTTCATCTTCCTCAGGACTTCTGCTTATTACAGATGTGTGTTGTTCTTTTCACGCTTTCGGGGGCCGAGCTGAACTGAACTCGTGGTGGCAAATGTCTAAACTAACAATGTCAAACTCTTGATCTCCGCCTTTGTGAATAAAAGTCTGCATCATGTTCGACCATGCGGGCTGTCGGTAAATGTGTCAGGCAGGAGGAACCAGGGAAGAAGAAGAAGGCGAAGAAGAGGAAGAAGAAGAGGGGCGATGATTAAACGGCTGCAGTTTCAAAGAGGCTGATTTCTGGATGCTGGACGCCATCCTGGTTATCTGGCAAAGCGCGGCGCGTACAACAGGATTACGGCCAATCGCTAATGAGCTATTTAATGCTGGCGATGCTGCCAGGAGAGAAGGTCCTGCTGCCTGTTCCACATTCCTGCGGCGCATGCACACACACGGCCACGCGCGAGGGAGGCGCCTGAGGATGCAGCGCGAGGTCAGCCGCTCAGGGCTCCTGGTGAGCGGCTGGAGATCGCCATGGCGGTTGGTCCCGGCTGCACCTCCGTTCATGGATGTAACAGACTAATAAAGCCAGGATTTTCCGAGTGGAGTGCATCCTGGTTCAGAGCTGCAGACTTCAGAGCACCTCTGACATTTCGCTAACGGCCGCCGCTAACTCGCAGCACTGACGTTTGTGGTTTGTATTGAAATTAGAGCTGAAAGTTTCACGCGTTCATTTTGATTAATTAGTTACAGACAAAAAATATTGGATTTAATCTCACTTTTCCACGGCGACGCGGAACCTCTCTCACCTCCCTAATTTCTGGCTCACCGCTAACACCGATGCACAGGATGCATCGAGTAACGTCAGCACACGAGGAAGTTTGGTGAAGGTCGTGATGAAGACGAGAGCGCGCTGATTGGCCCGCTGGACGGGAACTTTATTTTTAATAACCTTCTCGATGGAAGCTCGCATAAGAGCCTGGGCGTGTTCATATCGCAACAGAGACTTTTTCTTTTTTTTTATCAGCGAAGCTCTTCAAGCCTGCAGCAGCACCAACACCAGAGCTAACAGAGCTAACATTAGCATCTGCACCAGCGCTAACAGAACTAACGTTAACGTCCGCACCAGCGCTAACAGAGCTAACGTTAGCATCTGCATCAGAGCTAACAGAGCTAACGTTAGCATCAGCACCAGAGTGAACAGAGCTAACAAAAGCGTCCACATCAGAGCTAACTTTTGCGTCCACATCAGAGCTGAGGCCACACAGATACCAGAGCTAACATTAGCATCAGCACAGACACTTGTGCTAATGTTAGCATCCACAGTCCCGGTACAAGCAAGCGGTGTCGCAGTTCACAATCCACCAATGATGGTTTAGAGCCAAAAAAAATGGAATGTCCCTTTATATTGATCTGTTGGTCGGTTTACTTAACCAAAAATGTAGACAGGCTTCTTCTGAACTGGAAGTGATATATATTTGTCTTCAAAGAACTGGAAGTGAGTTTAAAAAAGTCTTTTAAAATGCTGTATAGAGCTTTAATTGCACTTTGCACTAATTTGTTGGTGAATGTAGTTGGGCGATGGAAAATAAACATTTTTGATTGAATTTTGTTGCTTAAGTTCATGTTCGTGTCTTGTTCACCGATTCAGTCGCCGGCCAAAATTAATTTGAATTGATAAATTGCTGGTGTCAAATATTGCGATTCGATGAAAATGCAATTAATCAAGATTAAGTCATTACAAAGCCTGGAATTAATTAGATCAATTTTTTTAATCGCATACTTCACTAATTAAAATACATTTTGGCAACATCTGATTTCCATGGGATCGCGTACGGACCTTCATGCTGAGGGAACCGTGACAGCTTTGATGACCTCTTAAAGTCGCCTTTAGAATACGTGTTGGCGGTGCCGTCTGCAGTGTTCCATGTTCTATGCAGGAGTTTAACCCCTGGAGGATGGGTCAGAAGAACCTGGAGGACCACCGCACATGACTCAGAGCTTCGGCTGATCATAACGGCAGCAGTCTGTCGCGCCGCTATGGTGTCGTCACAGCGCCGCCATGCTGTCGTGTGTATTCAGGCAGTAATTACCATCATCCACCAATGAGAGCCATTTGGAGCAAATACAGATTGAAGGAGTTTTTGTGAAAACAAGGTCATATTGATGTTGAAGTTGCAGAGGAAACGCGCTTGCGCTTTTATAGAAATGTCACATTGATCTGCTCATGACGTTTCCCCCAATATCGCCGAACCATCTAAAGGATTTTACCTGGAACCTTCGTCCTGCCTCCTTCAGCTGCTGGTCACATGATCAGTTAATCTGCATCGTTTTGGTTTGTGACCAAACACGAGCAAAATCCCCGGTGACGACAACAAACCCATCCAAACCATATTCGAAAATAAATATTGCAGAAGTTTGCCTGGCAGACGGATCTGCCAGCGCGCAGCTTCATACTTCCTAGAAGTCGGCATCGTCGTCGTGTGTCGCGCCGGTGGGCAGGTGATGTGAGGAGAGAACGTGGTCTCCTTCAGTCCGGTTGTCCAATGATCGCACAGCGCGCAGCTTTATTTGAATGTTCTGCTCCCCTCATAAAGACACTGCAAGTTTCCAACCTAAAATGTGCGTAAGATGAGCGTCTGGAGATGCTAAATATAAGAACCGGAATTTTATTTATCCTCAAACTGTTGCCCAGGCCTTAACTCGATTATATAATCGCGTCTTCATCGGCTGCAGAGGCGCGCAGGCCTTTACTGGCGGCTTTTATTAGAGATAGTTCTGTATTTTCCATTTGCTTGATTTGTGTGATAAGTGCACTTGCTCATATTAACCATAAACCAGCTGACAGATGGTTTGTTCCCGTCTGGGAAGTCAGTCTTGGAGCGCGAAAGAGGGCCGGCACTTAATAAAAGTACTTGGCAGGTGATTGGATGAAGCAGCTGTCGATCACAGTCTGTCACTCCGACCCAGAGACAGTTGGGAGAAGGAAAAAAAAAAGCCTTCAGTGCTGCAATTAGCTCCTCTTTTAATGAAGAAGTATTAGGTTTATGATATTAATGATAATACAGCCGCTCTGCTGGCACCGAGTAGAATTATCGACGTAACCTCGACTTGGCTGCCCATTTTCAGAGACCTGGCTGTAATTGGAGGAAATATATTGAGCTGCATTAAGTAACATTCAGTCCCACATTTAAATACCATTTTGGACCTCGACAGGTGAGTCAGAACTTTTCAGGAAGCATCACCTAATCTGCTTTTTTTCGAGAGCCAAAATCTCAGAACAATAAGCGAAAGCAGCAAGAAAAAAATCGGCTGGTACATGGAGACCTTCTGGCTCATGCTAAGTTCCTTAGCATGAGCCAGAAGGAGGAACAGAGGAACAGAGGAACTTAGCCTCACCTTCTGGCATGGCCCGACCGCTTTTGAGTGTGGGCGAAGAGGCGCTAGCTAACAAGCTATGTAGCACCGTTTAGTAAGTGAGACAGCTGCACAGTAAAGCTGGACGCCATTTCACTCCTTTGCCCTATCCCTGGGTTTTGCACATCTAGGGGAGAGGACCCGGGTTCTTGTTGGGGTCGAGGGACTGTTGGGGGGGCGACAAAGACAGATTTCACCATTTTGCTCACTTGAAGACAGGGGAAAGGCCTCAGGGGCGAACCGGGATTGGACCCAACTCCGCGGCCTCTTTGAACCGTCACCGACTTTCCGCCTCGGCTTTGTAACCCAGCCGCGAAAAAGACAAATGAGTCTTTGCCCGGAAGCCAGAGGTCCATCTCCGCCTCGCTGTCTGAGCAGCTTCGGCGTCGTGCCTCCTCATCCCCGTTTTTTGGCCTCGTGCCCTCTGATTTCCGGGCCCGGCAGCGCAGGCGAAGGGTAGCGAATGAAGGCAGAACGTGAGCGGCTGCAGGCGGCGGCGGCGGCGGCGGCGGCGGCGGCGGCGGGGCAGATGGTGCTCGCGCTAACAGCCTTTTGTTGCTTGGAAAGCAGATCCCCAGATGAAAAGGGTACATTTTGCTCTCTTTCCCAGTCTCTCATTTGCCTCCCTCTCCACCATTCTCTTTACTTCATGCTCATTACCTCGGTGCCTTTTATCAACAGCGTGTATGAATTTTTTTTTCCATCACTCCTTCCCTCCGATTCTTTCTTATTCAAAAGCCTTTTCCTGCCGCTTCTCTGTGGGTGAAGATGACAGAGGCAGAGAATCATAGACTCCCAGCGGCCGTCTGCAGGCCTCTGATTTATACCTGCTGCTTGCTGATCACAGGGGATGAGCAGCAATCACCCGCCGGAGCCAAAGTTTAAATCTTAACACTTACCATGCACTGAAATCAGAGTTGCCGAGGATATCAATATGGTTCGGACTCATTCATTCCGCGCTCTCCTCTTTAAAGTGGACCGGATTGGACGACTCTTTGGGGCCCCCGGTGAAGCGGCACTTGTTTTGCAATAACATTTAATCTCCAAATGAAATCTCTAACGGTTAATTCATGAGATCATGTTGTGATTAGAGTAAATGACTTACGCGCCGCTGTGTTAAAATCTATATTACACCGCTGCAAGTGTTCTTGTTGAATGTGACTGTCACCGCGAGTGGAATCATGAAGCGCTGAGGGGCCGCGTGTCCCCGGCGCCGTTCTTTTATTTAGCGCCCATGTAAACTGTCTCGCAGACATTAGAAATGAAAGTAAAGGCCACGGTGTCGTAACCTCAATAGGAAAAGTGATGTTCCTATTACTGTGCCATTAAATTTAAAGGCCTTCTTGTTTGGGCTGCAAAGAGATGCTGTAAAACTGCACAGAGAGAAACAGTGAAGCCCGGAGCTGTTTTGGGAAATTGCACTGCACTGGAAGGTCATTAACTTTTAAATTGTCCATTTCCACCACCAACAGGAAACAGAATGAGCTCACAGATAGATTCCTGGCTGATTGGCATTAACCAGCAGCTCCTAATTTCTTATTTAGACACGCTGTCACGGAAACAGAGAGAACATCTCCGTCTCATGTTGCTTCTTTGGTCCTGATGTTAAACTTTGCCTCATCCAAACTTCAAGCCTGCTCTGATGCTGCGCACAGAAGAGGAACACAACGACGACAACGACGACAACGACAACAACGACAACAGCGACAACATTTACCAGCGTTTCTTTCCCTTTGGCCTTCAGATGCATGATGATTGGACCCTACAGGCTTCCATAAGTGGGTCGAATACGACCCGAATTAGAATCAATGAGTTTTTGATAGCTGGGGGATGAAACTGGAGGTTTTTTCCACGATTATTGTTAAGAATAATCATTTACGTTATGTTTTGTATTGTACACACAAAAAATATTTTTATTTTTCACTTTTTAACATTTGGAAGATTTTCAAAAATTGAATTATCTGGGCTCGCAATTACTGCGTGTGTGTGTGTGTGTGTGTGTGTGTGTGTGTGTGTGTGTGTGTGTGTGTGTGTGTGTGTATGTGTGTGTGTAATGGAGCAACAAAGACGGGATC
>CAAKHG010050903.1:8379-20257 GCA_901007715.1 Dactylopterus volitans
GTCAGCACCAAGACAAAGAGCTGCCTCGGAGCGAGCACAGCTAGTCATAGGTGACTCACACACACACACACACACACACACACACACACACACACACGACGTTCGCAAAAAAAAACATCAGTGGCTACAACAAAAGTAAAAAGGGGGCAACAAAGATTGAGAAGGACAGGACCTCTCATCTGAATGGGTGGAATATTTGGCTTCATCCTTCCCCTGATACTTCTTTTTTGTGGCATTTCAACAAGCACACGTAAACATGTAAAACCCCTTTAAACACTGATGACGTCGGCTTCCTGTCGACTGTTTTAAGTCGTATTAAATGTTTTTAGTGTCACTAACTGACCCTCCCGGCCACCCGGTGAACGCTTGCATTCGATAAAGTTCTGCCACACACACACACCCCCCCACACCGACCGACAGACAGACAGACAGACACACACACCCCCACACCGACCGACCGACAGACAGACAGACAGACAGACAGACACACACACACACGTTAGAACAAAAAAATTTGTACTTTTATTCACTCGAAATCTTCGTCTCTGCTTGTGAAATATTGATGCCAGATTATCCTCAGTCCACTGCATGACGCTGTACTGATAATTATGAGCGCATCGTTGCCTTCTTCACCTGCATAAAGCGCGGCGGCGGCAGCGGCCGCATCGACTTGTCAGTGGTCCAGACAGTCTTTGCTTGAACATGACACTTCAAGCGGAGGCCGCCGAGCGCCGTGTGCTCCTCTCGGTGACCCACTGACCCTTTGGTCTGACCCTCTGTGCGTCATCATGGGATTCCACAAAAGTACACGTCTTTCCCCTCGCCGAAAGCTCTATTCCAAAACCAGACAGGACGACCCAGTTTCAGGCCTGGCCCGGAAGAAGCGCTCCGTAGGAGGGCGGCAGACCTAGGACGGCCCCTGCTGCGCCACGCCTAGCTGAGCAGTGATGAGACCTGACAGGGCAGCTACTGTAGCGGAGCCCTTAAATGATGCTTGGGTACTTAAACCGGACTTTGGGATTGTCTTTCACTGGGGAGAAGGGCCTTTATTTTGAAGTTTGTTTGAAGTCAACCTAATTGAATAATAACATACACCCTTGTAGCAATCGTTCGATACATTCTTTTCCCCTATTAGTGTCAAAATGTCATGAGCACTCCACCAGTTTTTCATTTGATGTGGTGCCTGTGTTTGCTCTTTCTGATTTAGGTTTCCCAGAATAAAGCCCCCGAGCGGAGGATTTTGTGCTTTCCCTGATGTGCGAGAACCGAACCCAAAAAAAAAAGTGAGAGTAACCTCGCGAGCGGCGATGCACTCACATGGCAGCTGTTTTGGGTGCGGAGTCCTCCTCGTTCAGACATCTGTAGTCCTCGGCGCAGGCACAGATCAGGCGCAGCGTCCTCACTGCGACGGAGCAGAAGCGACAGCCGTCAGCCGGGTTGGGCCTCGCGGGCTTTGGACCAAATTTGCATAACTGTCGCGGGCTGTAACCGGGCAAGCTAACAAAAAGGCCTGCCTTAACTGAAAACACCACCGCGGAGTAAATTGGAGCCGCATGACGGAGGAAACGCATCGCATTGTTTCGGGTCGTTTGTCAAATCAAATATTGCATCGGCTGTTATGGATGATTTGCTCTCTCTGCCCACACTGACCAACATTCCATTTTTGTCGAGAGCAACAATTGGTGGGTTGCAGAGCAGCAACAGCCACCTCAAACACGAGTCCCAACAACAGAAACTCCAGACTATCAACAACCCATGGAAAAGTACCCAAGTTATGGAAACACTGGCTGCGTCTAAACCCACACACTCTTTGTTTGCAAAGATTTTGAATTACAGGGTTCTGCGTAAGCGAGCCTGAGAACAGTTCATGTATATGTTACAACCCCCCCCCCACCCTTGTTGCATTCATCCATCATGTGCTGGACACTGTGGATTGTCACGCTTACTGTGATTTGAAAAGGAAATGAGGCTATGAAGAGAAAGGGGAGTCTTCTACTTTTGTGGAAATAACTCTTTAAGGTGGGAAAAAACAACAACAACTGTGAGACCACTCTACGTGTGTGTTAGCCACTCAGGCTTATCAGGCGCAGCAAACACTCGGGCAGGACGGGTTACATGCAGTGTTTCCGCTAGAAAAAATTGGCAGCTGTTCAATTTACCGGACAAATGTTTGAAATTCCGGGTCACACGGGCTATCTGAATTTATTGAGCTTAAAAAAATAAATGGCATGCAGTATAACGATGTCAATGCAAGTAATTTTATAGTATTTTTATTGAAAAGGAGACTATTTCAAATAAAATAAGTCCCGTCAATTGTGCATCACTTCTAAAAAACCCAACATTTCGGTGGGAGCTGCGGCGTCATCTGTATATGTTTTTTTTTCTCCATAAAATGATGTGGAAATCATCCATTTGAATACAACTGAAATTATCCTTGGGATGAGTATTTTCACTGGACATTTGGACCGGAGAGATCATAAAGTACCGGACTTTGGCATATTTTACTTCGGCCAGTTACCGGGCAACGGAAACCCTGGTCCCGCGGCCGGCCGGCGGAGCAGCTCATCGCTCCAGCCTCCCTGCCCTCACTGCCCCTGCAAACATGGTTGCTCTTCTACAGAAGAACAGGGTGGACTTGGCTTCCACCACGCTGAAGGAACAAGTTCAAAGCTGCTGAAAAATCACTGCTCGCACTCCGCAGTGTTCACACCCCAAAACATGACTAATTAATTGAGGCTGCCCGGCCCTCTTAATGCAACACTGCACTTTATCATAAACTATTATACCATCAAAGTTTGGAAAAAGAGTGATTTCATTTGCTGGCTGCCGGGCTGCAGAAAGTATGCACGGGGCCAGTAAAAGCTGTCCACCGACCAAACCAGGGAAAGATGTCATGTTGGAAAATGTTGCATAAAGTTTCATGCTTCAAATATTCACCCCCAGAATATTTACCTTCACCAAACAGCGAACGCCGAGAGGTGGACAATGCTGAGACGCAGCTGCATCATGCCCAAGTTTGCAGGTTACGCCGCAACTTCTCTCTTTCCTACTTTTGCGAACGTTTGCTGAACTGATGAAAGGCAATAAAGATTTTTGCTAACCTGACTGATACATGCGCACGTTTTTAACTCATAAGGACCCCGTCTCACCCGGCTGGCCACGCCCCTTTAAATTTTCTGGAAAGCTGCTTAACACTTGACACTTGACTTTAACTCATCGAGTCCCTCTGTGACACGTCCTGGCCGGGTCATGCGGCAATAACGCCTGAATGTGGGTTTCCAGGACCTCATTGCGAAAATGCCGGCGTGTCTGGTCAGCAGCAAACTTCTCGAAAGTTTTTAGTTTCAGCCCCATTTAACAGCCCGGGTGTTTTAATCGCCGCTCCGGCATCACATCTTTCTGACCCCATTTCTGGAACAAAGTGACACAAACTAGTCGGGAAAATGTAGCGGTGACATATGTCGCAGTCTTTTAACCTTCGACATAGCCACAGAAAATTCAATGTTACATATTTGTCACAATAAATAATAATAATAATAATAAAAAAGTGGCAATTAGCTGCTCAGTCGTCTGTTGTACCGACATGCCGGCGTCTGTACCAGTCCCAGGCAGGCTTTTAAATAATAAACGAGCCCACTGTGCCTCCAGGTGGTAGATTTCTGGGTCTTTGTGGGCTGGGGCACAGATCTTCCCCCCCCTGAAGAACTCTAGACCTTTGAATCTGTCATAAGGACGATGCTTGACAAACCAGACAGAATGTTTTCTCTAAAAGAAGAGCAAACTGCACTAAACATCCACTGCACAGCTACCTGGAGGCAGCCGAATGTCCCGCCTTATTATGGCTTCCATTGTGTTTTAATGTACATTCACAATACGGCTGGTTTCATTTGCACAATCTTCTGGAAATGTGGATAAGTAAGTTGCTTCTGCTACCGGCGCCGCATTTAGCCACACGCTACGTTGCTCTGACTGGTTGTCGACCTATTAAACTGAGTCCACCAGCATTTCGGCCTGCAACTGCTGCTGGGAATCGAACAAGAACAGAGAGGTTCTGCGCTCGGTCGCGAACGGCCGGGGCCGAACCTGCCGAGGAACGTCAGAACAAACTCACCGATGCATTCCAGCTTCCTCTGTGGGCAGCAGTCTTTAGTGAGGAGCCTCAGCTCCTGGACAGCACACTCATAGGGGTAGGAGCCCTGCAGTGCGAGAGGGTCTTTGGGGAACAGTTTCAAGGGTACGCCGAAGTCCCCCGGCGAAACGTCTCGGTAGAGCTTCGTACTCATCTCGAATGCCAGCTCTCTTTCCCTGTGGACCTTCCTGGGAAAGACAGACAAAAAGGAGATCAGACCCCAGTGCTGGAAATCATCATTTCTTTAATTACATGTGTGGTTTCCCCGGCGATGATGTGTCAAAATGTCTGCTGCGGAAAAAGGTCGAGGGAACTGCCCAGTTGTTTTTGTCAGAAGACCCCAAACTGGGGTTGGCAGAGACAATGCAGAGGTGTTACTAAATGACAACATGAAATATTCCAACGCAAAACACTAATTACTGAAATCGATTACAGTTATTGCTACAATTTCCATCTAACCCTGCTAATTCAAAAGTAAAACTGAGTCCATGAGCCGAGCATGCAAGTAAATCTGAAGCACACATTTCATAGATGTGAGTGAGGGTTACAGCGTTGAGAAACAAAAACGATCATCATGAAGGCTCAAGCCAGCGGCGGGCCGACGCTGCCACCTGCTGGTCAGTGAGAGACACTGAGTGCTGCACTGAGACGCTGACGGACGCTCATGCCAAACCTTAATAATACAAGATGTGTTTCCCCTTCTACATGTCTGAAAAAGTAAGAATTAAGGGAATTAATTTGAATTCAACCAACACTTTCAAAACCACTAAGATACCAAATTACTGTTTTCGAGTCTGGGAGGCGGCGAGGAACAACAGCTACACAAGTGCGACATGTTCGGATTGAAAAAGCAGCAAGAAAATGTTCCCTTCAGTCCCTTTTAAGAGTTACTTGGGTTTTTTTTTAAATTTCCTATAAAGGCCACCATTTTAGTGCCAGTGGAGCTTTACTGTGCATTCACTGTCGTCAGCTCAGCATGTGATCATTCTGACTGATAGCGTGTTGTGATGTCGCATTTTGGGTGGAGGAAAGCAAAAGTCCTCCATTTGATTGTGCTTACTTTGTGAGAAATCTGCTCCTGTATGTTGCATCAGTCAGCCATAACATTACGACCACCGCGTGTCCACCATAGAGTATAATACAACAGCCCTGCAATCAGTTCTCCCTTCAGGAGGAGTTTTATGTTGGATTGTGATTGAATGTGTGTGAGAGAGGTGTTGACATGTTTGAATGATTGTTATTGGGACTGTAGTTTGTGACGCTGTTCGACTGTACTGGGTTACACTGAGAGGCGTCCCTAATATTTTGGTCATCCTACTCATACGCATTTGGGTGACAAAATATTAGGGACACCTCAATATATTATATTCTGTGGTAAAACTGCAGTGGTTTCAATGTTTGTGCTGCATTTGCTTCTCAACACTTTCAATCCACACACTGGCTGGGAGGACGGACCGAGTTAGTTTTTTCCTGGAGGAAAATGCATATTGTGATGGATTATAAACCAAGACATCCGGTTAAAAGGGTGTCCTGACTTGTACTCTTAACAGATGCTGAGAAGCACGTTACGCGTAGTTTCTTTTAACTCTTGCTGTGTGTTTTTCAATGTCTGTCTGCTCGACACTGACAAACTGCACGTCTCCGGCACAAATGAGGGGGTCCCTCCAGCGCATGTACTGTAGGTTGAAGCGCAAGGATTTGCGCTGCAGTACCTGAAAAGAGCCACTAGGGCGCTCCACAGGGGCACGAAGAAGGCTTCCTCGATGCTGGCAAGGCAAAGGTCCTTGGAGCTGGCTGTGTTTAGACACTCAAACGACAGCAAACACAGTGACAGAAGCTGATCTGAAACATAAAAAATAAAATTAAGCAACCGGGAATTTGGACTATAAAGTGCACGCAGCCGTCTCCTTTCACCGTGCTTACCGATGGCTATGTGAATGTCTTTGACGATGGCTTTTAAATGCTCCTTCAGTGCCCTCATGTCCATCTCGGAGATGTGGGCCTCATCCGGGTCCGGCAGCGTCGGCTGCTCGCCGGCCAGCTCCAGATCCGAGCCCGTGTCGTCCATGCTGCCGTGCGGCGGCGCCCAGTCCAGCTGGGTCAGGAACTGCTCCAGATCCTCGAAGGAGTTCTCGCGATCCACCGACACCTGCGCATGGGGCTCGTCCTCTTCCTCGTCGTCATAGTTGGCGTTGAGCTCATGGGAGAGCGAGGGGGAGAGGGAGGAGTCCGCGCTGAAGCTCTGGGTGCCGGTGCTGCCGCTCGCGGTCCTGCCCGGCTTCCTCTGGGTCTCTGCGTTGATCGACAAAACAGTTTCAGGTGACGGAGAAGCACCCGCCCATCATAACAATGGCTGAACCTGCAGTCCAGCGGGGCCCAGCGATACATTGTTATCGCATCCTGATATAAACAATGTGGAATTTGCGACGCTTGGCCCCGCCCCCGTCCGTTTCCGCTCAGGAACAGTGGAGATGTGTTAAGAGAAGACAAGCAGGGCTGCAACACTGGTGGGAGATCTACTCCAGCTGGGTCTATTTTTAACCCGCGGACATTCGCTTTCTCCATCATGGCGCTGAAAAGATCATGAGCTCAGTATCTCGCTGAATTTTCGGCCATCTTGTCGGCCAAGTTCTGGCCAACTCCGTGTTTAGTGGTGATTGAATCTGCTCAAACCAGCACACATTGAGCGACCGGCGACATTCCACAACAGAACTGAATCACGAGTCCGCTTGTTTCCTGCCAGTTACCAAGGCAACCTGAGCATACCAGGCCAGATGGTGACCAGTAGTTAGAAGGGTCATCTCAGGTCAGGTCGTCCTCTCTCTCACCTGACTTTTCCCCCCTCTGATTACCGTTCATAGGCTTCTCCTCTCCATGATTAATGGGCTCATGGGTACTGAAGTCTGGGCTGCAAAGACGTCATACCCATCTCATACTAGCTGATTTTCTCACTGTATGGCTGCTGTGTGAATACTAGTATTTTCCTCGAGTTTAAATATTTTCTGTACAAAACACAAATGACCTGTTTGTCCATGTAATCATGCTTTAAAGTTGTAACATTGTTTTTTCTCATGCGGGTTCACAGTGCCAGAATGAACAAGACAGTAGTTAAAAAAAAAACCCAAAAGGGACTGGCTGATGTGGCAGGTGGAGCCCAGATTAATCTCCAACCCTGATTAAAATGAAAACCTGTTGCACAACCTCTCCAGCACACAAGGTTTTTATTCAAGACAACAGCGCTCGCAGCTTAGCAACCAGCACTGTCACTACGGGACTGTTTGCTCAGTGATGGAGGACTTGTCCCCACCAGGCTGGTACGAGCTCTGATAGGTGACACAGTGGCTTTGGCCAAAACTTTTTATGCTGCAAATAATTGTTAAATCGAATACAAAGCTGCAAGCGGCGTTGAATGGGGACATTTTATCCTGAGCAGGTAAGAGCAAGTAGCAGCAAGTGGCAACCGTGCTATCAGTGGCTAATTTTATAACTGCTATGTGTAACGCAGCATGTGGGGCTACTTGATGGGCATGTTGTAGGGGGCGCTGTGGAGCCATTTTGAGCAAACATGCCTTTACCGCCAGGGGGGTCGTCCATTTCAAACTGAATGCGGTGGTTTTTGCCGTATTCAGAGCTCGTCACCGCTCAACCTATGCATGAGCTTTTGATAGCGTGTCGTCCTCAGGGGCGTTTGCATTAACTGTGCAAATTTCAAAAGGGATCCGATTAGCCTGCTGGGAAGAGGAGGAGTTCAGGTACGAGCCTTGGAAATGGCAAAAAACAAAACAAAAAAAAACCCCACACTCAATTCAAAACATCCCACTTCCTGTTGGGTTTGGGGCTTGAATCCAGGAGACTTTGGTACGTACGGATATGACACGTGTGCCTACAGATTTACGTACGTAGACATTTTTTCTATTGATTTTTTTTCAATGATCAAGAATTGCCAATTAATTTCATGCAACATTTGCAAAACAAATGCAGAACGGTCGGTTTGGAGGACTGTGGGACTAGCAGACTAACCACCTGAGTACTGTCTGAAAAGGTTTTTCTTTTTTGTGTGCTTATGGGCTGGATGGGGATCAGTCAGGAGTTAAAGACTTTGTTTCCTTTTGTTCCCATAACTATCAGACGTAAGAGCAGAGGAGCAGCGCCACAAACAGCCGTGGTTTTGTGGCTGCGCATCGAGCCTCACCTGGATGCAGCAGGCTGTGAGAGCTGCCCGACGGCCTCACTGGCTTCGGGGGACTCTGTGGTAGCCCCCTGCTGATGATGGGGTAGAGCCTGTTGTAGACCCGATACTGGTGTTTCCTCAGCAGCCTCACTACCGGGTGGTCGGACCGACTGGAGACGCAACACAAACACCACACCACTTGTTATCTGGCTTAATGTTAACTAACAAATAACTGATTGAGGGGTGACTTTGATTTTTTTTGCTACTTTAGCTTTAGCTACTTTTTGCTTTTGTCCATTTGGATCCTATTAACACCTGATTAATAAGAGGTGCACAGGATAAACAGCTGTGCTGACCAACTTATGGCAAAGAGGATGGGATCTAACACACAATATGAGCAACTAGAGGGGCTGCGTGGACATTCAACGACGCCAACAGCCCACACCCTCCTTCATTTCCATAACCAAATCTGCAAATGAAGCCAACATGCTGTGTATGTCTGAGAATCACGGGTGCCGAAAATGATCGGTTCAAAGATGCATCGAGATTCTTAATGGAACGACTCTGAATCGAGGCAGTTATGCCACATCATCGGTTTTTAAATTCAAAATAAAACAGGGTCGACGGTTGCTTTTCCCTTGTACAGCTTCTGCTGGACAATAAAGTTGTAAACTTAAAACGAAGCGTTGCATGCAATCGTGGGCGAAGGACACGCGCGGCCGCGCACTATCACAGTGGAGGCAACACGGCGGAGAGAAGCAGTAGCAGCCGATGTGTGATTGAAAACGCACAGAATTCAAAAGCGGATATCTGGCAACACTTTGGATTTTATGAGGATCCCGGAGAGCGACAGCTGGACCCGCGCTATCTGTAAAGCTTGTCACACAAAAATTAAATATTTCGGTAACAACTAACATGAGGAACCACGTTAGCCGCTGGAACGCTGAGCTAATGTTAGCCTCGGCTCACGGCGACATGAAAACTACTGACCCAGCCCAGAGCCCAGAGGATAACTCGCTGTAATTGAGAATGTGATGCATCGAGATGCATCGTATAATCGAATCGAACCGAATCATAGACTGGTGAATCATAATCTAATCGAATCGTGAGGGCAGTGAAGATGCACACCACTACTGAGTATAACGATTAGGAATATTTCAGAAACACATCAGTGTCATTTCCTTCTTTCAACTCTCGTTGTACAGCAACTTAATTCAAATGACCACTGCTAAAACATATTTGTGTCAATGCACACAAACTTTTATCAGGATCTGCACTAAGTCCTACTCTTTAGAAGATATGAAGATATTATTGCAAGAAAACCCATCAGACTTTTTTAGTATAAAAAAAGTCCACGTAAAATTTGCTGAGGGGTTAATTTCATGCATTCTACGGCACGTAAATGTAAGTACATGACAATACTGATACTGATACTCAGTATAAAAGGACTTGGATCAGAACTGGTCCAGAGAAAACTTGATGGGTTTTAAAACACGAGCTTCTTCATGTGTAACTGTGACAAATGATCCTGTGTGCCGCCATCCTGGGTCAACGCCGGGAACGACGGGTTCGCAACGGGAAACTGAATGGCCGAAGCAGCAGGGGAAGCTCGAGCTAACTTGTTAGCGACACTTCCTGTAAGTGCTGCCTGGTGGTGGAGCTCAGCAAGAGTTTACCTGGACTATAAACGACAGCTGAATGTGTTCATCAGTAGAGAGAAAGCAGCACAGATGGTGAAAAAAAAAACACACACCTGAGCAGGTAGGAGACTAGACCCGACACTAAGGCGACATCATCAGGATTCTTCTTTATGTTGGCTTTCCATATTTTGGGCCAATCCTAAACAAAAACAATTGAGAAAATGTATAAAACAATGATTGGGGGAAACAAAGCTCTTTCTGCCCTTTTATTGCTTTTTTATTTCCTTTGCTTGATATTGATGAAACTGAAAAGACGCAATTTCAATTATGGTTACTCCCATTTATCACACAGCATGTGTTTGCTTTTAAGTTTAACGTGGTTATGACTGACATGGTCGAATATGAGTAAAAGGCGTCGCTCGTCCCCTTTCTGCAATTTTCTGGTGACCATGTTGCAAACTTACGTGGTCCTGCTCGTATTCCAGCACGTTGGTGTAAAGAACGCGCTGCTCTCGCTCCTCTGCTGTCATCGCTCCGGACGCTGCAAATCTCCTGCCACACACACACACACACGCGTTTTATAATGAAAGATGCCTGCATGAATGAATCAAACAATAAATGCGTCTGACCATAAACGTTCCACCAACTGCAGATAAGGGAAACGCGCGTCACTGATAAGCACCGTTACTCCAAAAGACGACAGCTTTATGCGTCTCGTCGGCTGTAACTTTGCGGTTCGCCGTCAACTACAACTGCACCCGCGACTGCCAACACACACGCGACATCCGGTTCACATCTTTTCACAACCTAAGCTCCCAGTAACATGTATAATAATGTGTACATTTACACATGTTGCTACTCTACCCTTTATGCTGCAGTGAGTATCAAAAAAATTGTATATAAAACACTGTGCTAAAATTCAAGCTGAAAAACAAAGCAACTGGTCAACATAAATGATCAACTTTGACAGCTCATTTATTTTTCCGACGTGTAAACATGTTTTCGAGAGAAAAAGCTGAGGTTGGATTTTATATATGACCAAGGAAAATGAACTAGGATGAATCTTTAATAGCTGGAAAAAGTTTAAACATTATCCACGCTAACTCAACAAGCCCACGGCCAACTGATACTGGTAATGATACTGTGTGGTGCTGCCTCAGCATCGGCCATCTTTTGTCATCTTTCCAGGTGCTAAACAGCGCGCTTACGTCAAGATTCTTGGACGTACTGACCATCTTCAAATAAAGACCTTTCCAGGAATTCCACTTGAAGCTTTAACCCCAGATAACGACACAAATAGATAAATAGCAGGGACTCTCTTTGGCGAGCATTTCGAACGCACTTTGGAGCACGACGGGAGTGTGTCAATTTCATGACACCGTTTAAGACACTTGGAGAAAGTAAACAAAGACAAGGCACATGCGATAGCGACGCTAAATTCAGACAAAAAAGAACACAGGATGCAACATTTTACATGTCTGCTGAACAAAGCCTCAATCTAGTCAGCCACATGCCAAAATAAAATGGTGATAATAGAGAATAAAGTCCTGGAAGACCTCCAGATCGAAGGAAGTCAAGCAGGTTCCACTTAATGACAATCAAACACGTCCATGAAGCGCTAGAGGCCCGCGGCGGAGAACCAGACCTACCTGTTTGCCTCCTCCTGCAGCCTCAGCCGTCTCTCCTCCATCTTCCGCTGAAGCTAACGGCAGCGCAAAAACGTTAAGGAAAACCTGCCACCATGATCCTCGCATGCATGACCTTCAAGTTTTGAGTCAGAGGCGTCTTAAGAAGACAAATCAATAGCCAGTTAACATGGACAGTTAAAAACACAACCCATTTGGGGAAAACTGCTGGAAAAAAACATTGCCAGCTACCTTTAAGGCTACCTTAAAATTATAACACAGATCAGCCATAACATTATGACCACCGCATGTC
>CAAKHG010050906.1:0-10234 GCA_901007715.1 Dactylopterus volitans
TGAGGAAAATGGCTAAATTATTATATTATATTATATTATATTATATTATATTATATTATATTATATTATATTATATATATTGTAATTACATGTACTCTACATATTGCATTACACTCTGCAATAGTTATTCGTAACAGTGCTGATTCAGATTTCCAGGATGTACATATTCAAGAACAGTAATTTCCAGTACTAGAAATGAAGCAAATGTAAATTCTCATCATAGTTTTTTTTTTTTTCAATTTTTCTCTTCAGAAGCAAAAAAAAAAAAAGTACCACATCAATAAGCAGCGTCAGTAAAAGTAGCAGGACTGTTAAGATCTTAATGATGCCCATCCCTAACCAGCATACCTCCCACTTTGTAGCCACACCGAGGGCCGTGTGTGTGTTTAGCAGAATCCATAGACGGATTAAGACTCCAATAGATTCAAAAAAATAAATAAATAAATAAGAATAGTTAGCTGTAATGATGCATTGAGACACTCGGGGCAGAAGGCTGATTCAACATGACACCCGATCTCAGTCTCACTCTGGGAGCCTTCAAACGCCATGAGGCGATTCGCTTGACGAGCAGCTGAGTGCGTTCACGAGCAACACGGAGGGCAACTCAGAGCCACAGACTCCCAGCAGTGCAGCTTCTGGCCAGAAAGTGTGTGTGTGCATATGTGTGTATGCGTGTGTGTGTGTGTGTGTGTGTGTGTGTGTGTGTGTGTGTGTGTGTGTCGTCTTCATTCTCTTCACTTGATCTCCATCTTATTACCCTCCCTCTCTCTCTCTCTTCTCTCCACTGTCATCTTCTCTTCTTCTGTCATCTCCTCTGTTCCTTTCCTTCCGTCATTCCTCTGCTCCTCTCTCGCGTCTCCTCCCTCCTTGCTCCTCTTGCCCACTTGCTTCCTCCAACCTCAGCTCCTTTCCTAGTTTCCTCTCCTCATCTCTCGCTTTGTTGGCTCGCTCCCTCTCATCTTTCCTTTCCTCGTTTCCTCTCCCTGCTGCCTCCTTTTTCATCTCCCCTCCTTTACTCGGTAGTCATCGATTCTCTTATCTAGTGAACCACGCTGGGTGTTGTCATACATTTTCAAGTGAGCGCCGGAGGACAGGAGGCTGTCAACGATACAACAGAGGAGCAATCGACGGGGCCTTTTTGTTTACTCGTTTACCAGATGACTGACAACAAGCCGCTAATGAAGCATGTTTTAATAGAGACAATAGAAGGGCAGGGTGGCGGGGAGGATCGCACTGTATCCGCTTGCTAGATCTCTCTGATTATCGGGATGAAGATACCATTTTGAGCCGGAAAAAATGTCCCGCTCTCAGGACTTGGAGGGATTTTCTCTCTTTCCTAGAATCATGTCTGCCCGCTCCCTCCGTCTCCTCCTCCTCAGGCTATAAGCAACAATCCAGATGTAGATGGTATATTGCAGACTTGTTTTATTAACGAAAAAAAAACAAATTCTCGGCAAATTCCACGAGGAAGGAACAGAGCAGCAACACGCAAGGTGCTCTTCAATGCCAAGGATGCATCCTTCCAACACCCTTTTGGAACTCACATTTGAAGCATCTAGCAAGTGCTCGGTTCATTGGAACTGTCTTGCCTTCAGTTCGCTACAAACAAAATAAGGTGAAGCAAGTTTTCGCCGGAGCCGATCCAGAGATTCTATCCAGCAGAACATTCCCGAGTTACATCATGAAACTTGCTCCAGCGCATTTCTACATTTCCTCAGATTTTGCTCTTTATTGCTTCCTGGGCTCCCTGCCTGCTGAACTGCTCAAGACTCTTCGGCCATTGCTTAATACTGTGAATTCATCACTTGAATCTGGCCTTGTCCCCACCAGCTTTGAGAAGGCTGTGGTTAAGTAATTTTTCAAGAAACCTCATTTTGATCCGGGGTCCCTAAATAACTATAGACCCGCCTCTAGCCGCACGCTCTTCAGGAAGGTGCTGCTTCTCAGTTGTCGGCCTATATTTAACCTTTTTCAGTCGACATTCAGGGCCTGTCACTCAACTGAAACTGCTACTTACTAAAAGTGTTAAGTAACATTTTATTAAGCACTGACTCATATTCTACTTCTCTGCTCATATTACTAGACCCTGGTGCCGCATTCAACGTTGTTATTCTTAATATGCTCCAATACCCGCTTAAAAGCTGATTTGGCGTCTCTGGGCTGTGTCTCACCTGGCTACAATCCTCCGTATCTGGTAGAGCAGTTTGTGTCTTTTTCAACAACACATCAATTTTCGCTGATATGAAATATGGAGCACGTCAGGGACCCATACTTGGCCCTTTACCCTTCTCTCTCTCTCTTGCTCTCTTTTTCCTCTCGCTAGACCAGACACAGCTATGGAATAACTTGCCATTGCTATGCAGATGGCCCTCAGTTCAGATCATCCTCATGTCACAGATTCGATGAAGTCACACACCGCAAATCCAGCCATTTGAGGATATTTCCTTGACATCTACAAATGCCTAAAGTCTCTGCAGTTCGCCTGCGTACAGGTCAGAGGTCACGCGCGCTGCACATTGGCTGTCAGCTGGGAAGTTGACAGGTATGCAGCTTTGACACAAATGCCCATTCAGGGACCAAAAAAAAAACAAACACCGAATCGGTAATAGTATTTCGGGGAACGCGTTCCCACCTAAAGCGGGATGTCACATGGATGAGCACATCGAATGTACAGGGACACACACGTGGTGTCCGTCTGGCACCCTGATCAGCACCATTTCCTGTGAATCCAGCAGACTCCCTGAGGAGGACAGCGACAGATACAGACAGAGAGGAGGAGCTGGAAAGAAAGAGGAAAAAAAAAAGTAGCTTTTGGATGGAGAGAGGATTGGACACAACAATTTCCTGCCCTACAGGGGTGGACATGCATGGACGCTCTAATCGGCTAAGGAGGGCACGACAGGGGGGCACTTTCAACACCTCGGGGTTCACAATGCCGACATGTTTGTGTATGTGTGTGTTCGTGTTCATGTGTGTGTGTGTGTGTGTCAGAGAGGGATGGTCTGTTTTTTTTGTTTTTTTTTTGTCAAAGCTCCTCAGTTGAAGGCTTCAATCGAGCCCTTTGTGTCAGTTTAAGACCACTTAAAAAGCCACCGGGGAGGCGGTGACCGAGTGCCGGGAAAAGGGAACAATTGTGACCAGAAATAACCTTTAAATGTGTTTATTTTTCAAAACTCTGCCTTTTAAGGTTCACGGTCCACAAAGAGGAGACGGGCATTGACGTTTGCGATAAATCATTTCTAAGTGTTTGACAGTTTGCCTTCAACAGTTTCTAAATAAATTACAAAGGTGGAAAAAAATATCTAGCGGATTTAATGATTTGTTTTTACAGTTTATGTTCGATCCACTCAGGATGTAAGTGTCTTTATCTCAGCTAACAAAAGTTAAGGGTTCCTGTTATTTATAACTTTCACGAACCCCAAGATGGAATACATTTGATAACCACATCTAATGCTATAGATTCAGAATGGGTAAAATGCTATCAAGCACCTAAGCCTTTAAACTGTATCAGTGCCTTTTTAGACATGAAATCGCTTTGAACACAAGTATTTCAGATTTAACGGCAGACATTCAGCGTAACCACAATCCCGCTGCACGTTGAGACTTTGCCCGGGGCTCCTGTCGATGTTAACAAAGATAAGATGAGCATCGTTTTGCGGAGATGTCTGATATCTCAGCCATTTAAGAAAAGGCCTTATTTGACTCCAAGCTGAATCCGGCAGCGTTTACTGATCGCAAGTGTGTGTGTGTAATATTTGCGGGTCAAAAAACTACCAAGACATGTTGATTAAAACTAAGTCGAGTGGAAACTTCAGACATGTAGGTCAAGGCTGGCTGCTGTATTCCATCATGTAGTTATTGCCTTCTGCACGCTGAAATGCTGCATTAACTGCAGTGTTGTTACCTCGATGTGTTAAAAAGTTAAACTTATCACCCAGGTTTAGTTTTTCTATTGTTCATTAGTCCCTTTCACGCATAGTTTCCAGCAAAATTGCTGGCCAAAGCTTTCGGGGTCTGAGAGTGATTTTAACCATTCACACACCTTCAAATAGCCGGGTAGCGCGAATTCACACACGAGGTGCCAACACTGGGAATACCGGGACCGTCCAGTAGGTGGCGGTAATTAAGGGCCCGACTGGATGCACGCTAGGGTCCATACAGAGATGTGTTTTAGTCGAGTGTGGAGAACTTTATGAAGACCAGTGAAGGGAAGCTTCCTGACGTAACGCAGCACATTTGAATACGAGCTGCAACAAGTGGAACCGAAACTACGCGGCGCGGAACTATGCCGCCATTAACCACTGGAACCCACAAAAGAGAGCGGCCATGGTGTCTTGGTGGTCTGCTACTCTAAGTGAGTCCCGGAACAGGAGGACCAGGACCTGCCTCTCTGGTGTGGGTCTCCACATTGTGTCAATGTTGGTGCTCCACCTGACAGCAGCGCTAAACACGACGCGGCTCGGCGCTTCATCTCCTCACTAAAGGAGACCGGCTGGATAAAACACTGACTGTAAATACTAATTTCCGTTTATTTTTCATGTTTTTCTCAGGTGTGTTAAGTATTAAATATATTAGCCAATCACGTTGTTCGGAAGGGCCGGCGACAAAGCCTGACAATGTTTGACCAGTTAGTCAAAACTTTTCAGCGACCGACCTCAGACTGTCAGATGCTGCCAACATCCTCCTCAGATGCAGCACTAGCGTCCTCCTAATATGCAGCACTAGCATCCCCCTAATATGCTGTGCTAGCATCCTGCTCAGATGCAGCAATCGCGTCTTCCTAATAGGCAGCACTAGCGGCGTTCTCAGATGCTGCACCAGTGTCCTCCTGAAATGTAGCACTAGCGTCCTCCGAATATGCAGCACTAGCATCCTCCTCAGATGCACCGCTCGCGTCTTCCTAATATGCTGCACTAGCGACCTCTAAATATGCAGCGCTAGCATCCTCCTCAGATGCAGTTCTGGTGTCCCCCTAATAACTGGATCTAGCGTCCTCCTGATATATGGCGCTAGCATCCTCCTCAGATGTGGCGCTAGCGTCTTCCTGAGTTGCGGCACTAGCAACCTCTTTAGATGCAGTGCTAGCGTACTCCTCAGGCAAGGCGCTAGCAACCTCTTTAGATGCAGTGCTAGTGTCCTCCTCAGTTCCGGCGTCATCCCCCTCCTCAGATGCCGTTCCAGTGTCCTCCTCGGATCCGGTGCTATCTTAAAATACATCCAGAAACTACCGTGCGAGAACTTCAGCTCCTCTGTGAGGCAGCGGAACTCTCACCGGCTCGTAAAATGAGATGAAGCCAAACTCTCTTTCCTGGCGCGTTTTGAATTATTTATGTCCTGGTTAATGTTGTGAAGATTGCGAATCTCTTTATAACGGAGCAGATGAAATGGCTTAAACTTCCTTTTCCCTCTGGTAGGAGCACAACAACCAGTTAACATAAGTAACGTTTTAAGTATTTCGGGTCAACAGCGACGACCTCGCGGGATCTCTGAGTCCTCCAGCACCAGCGTGACCTCGCTGACCTGCGAAACCATCTTTATTCCTGCGGAGGGGAGAACTGAAATCCTCAGGCCTCAGCTTAGTGCCTACATGTACCAGAATGCAATGCCCATGGGCAGGATTTGGGAGTTTGGCATTGCATCCCGGTACATGTAGACGCTGAATGCACAGCGCCGCAGCAGGTGAACTCATTTTTTTCTGTACCAGTATAAAAGACATGGAGTAATTCATTGTGTCAGTTAACTACATTTGCTACCAGCATCAATCAGACATTCACATGAAAAGCGGTTTATTCTCCCTTTCTCTTCGCCGCTTTTATAGCCTCCTGAATGTTTTTTTATTGAGAGGACAGACTTAATCTGTTCCTCTTTTTTGGCTTAATTAACATCAATTAGAACATTTTGAAACGGGACTATTGTCGTGTAATTGCATTGCGGTCCATTTTGGCTGTTTATCGCTGACCACTTTCTAATATAAACGGCATCTTTATGAATTGCCTCCCAGCGAGCACCCACTCCTGCGCTTATTTGGATGATTGGATTAGGATTTAGCAATTTACCACCGCTGCTGCTGAAATCCAGAGGAGGAATTCAATGAAAGCTGTTCAGAAACGCAGAAAAGGAGTAGTTAGAAGCATCTATTCAGAAAAAAAAAAAAAAAAGATAAACCCTTTGGCTTAATTTACTTTGGCCCCATGCTGCTTTTGCAGTTTCCTCCACCAATAGTTGCGAGTTTGAGTGTAAGAGATGTGGATGAAAACCTGGTCGGGGGAGCTGCGAGCAGGAGAGATGAAAGGATGAGAGAGGTGCGATTGACACTTGTGTTGGATGACCTCACTTCTTCCATCCTGTATTTCATCTTTTTTTCTGTTTTTTTTTTTTTTTTTTTTGATAAATGAAAACACAAAGTCAAACAGACAGAAGAAATTGACTCTGAAGAAAGTGCAGCGGCCTCGTCCGACTTCTATGTTGCTGGTTGCTTCGCTGTGAGGACGAGACTTTCATCTCAGGCGGCGTTTTTACCGGCATCCTCCTCATGCTGCACCAGTGGTTTATAATAATCACTATTATTGCCAACTGAATTTACTTCTGGCTTCTTCACGTCATTTCACGTTACGGTGTCTTTCAGCCGAATCACAAAGGTTGTGTAGTGATGTACGCAACGGTGGAGGAACTGTAAAATGTTGCCATATATGAAGTTAGAAGCCTCAAAATCATAACGCAGGCGTTAACTAATAACAATTAGGCGTCACGGATCAACCAACATTCCCACATCTCAAAATGGTTGCGGCAAAGATCTGGCCGGTCTCATCTGTGCCGTATCTTTGCTGAAAGTGGCCCACATGCGATTTGCAAAATCACATTCGCCTTTTTTTGCATGCCGGCAGCTTCGAGGCTCACATCCATTTTGTCTGGGCCGGGGGGAAAGCCAGCAGTGCCGGATCGGCGCCAGAAGTGGCCCCACATCCGCATGCTATCCGTGGCCGCGGCCTCGCTAAATGTCAAAAGTCGCAAATGTCTAAAAGGATAAGATGATGAAATCATGACATTTCGCATCCAAAAGGTCAAAGGTCGACTTTACTGCGACAATTCTCTCAAACAAGATATTTCTGAAATATCTTGAATGCAGTTTTCTTTTTACATTAGGCACAAATATGAACTTTAGGTCGAGGATAAACTCATTGAATTTTGATGGATGAAGGTCAAAGTAACCAAAACGCATTTTTGGCCACAAGTGTTACATCATCATTATGGAATTATGGGGAAAATAGTGAAAAGACATTTTCAGCTTCACACTGTGTCTGTGTCTATAATTCTAATGAACAGTCATTATGAATCATACCTGTCCCATGTTTTTTCTGGAACGGCTGCAAATTTGGTTGCTATTATTGCACTTTTTAATTTTTTTTGGCATAAGTCACATGCTGATTATGAAGTTTCAGACAAATGTAAAGTGGGATGAAATGAACACATTCATCAACACGCACAGAATATTTTGAACAGACATGGATGTTAACCGCTACTTGACTGGTTGGTGGAAGATTTTACAAGCATTCGAGTTTTCTGTCGTGGCAGACTTGAACGCCTTAAATGCCAAACGTGTGGCTTCATTCGGGATCCAAAGACTCAGGAGTCAGGATTATTGCCAAAGACTCTCAGGAGAGTGAATCCGTTCAGCATTGCCAGGCGGCCAATTTCTACATCATTCGCAGTCAGCAAACATTGTTCTCTGGCCTTTGAGTGGCTCCTGATATTTGGAGCATAAACAAAGTGAGGGACCTGATCTCTGTCAGGTCAGAACCTCTGTTCTCTTCGGCTCCGCTTAGTGGCCGTCAGCTGAGAGAGCTTTTATTATGGAATCAAAGCTCAGCAGGATCGCTGCCACTGACTCAACCGGCCACCTGGACTCCAACCCGCCCCCCCTCCCCCCCGATTGACCCTCTGACCTCTGCATGCCCCGCCTCTTTCATCCATCCTTCGTAATTGTCGCGTCTGCCTCTCCCTCCCGCCCTTGCTCCCTCCCTCCCTTTCCCTCTCTCTCTCTCTCTCTCTCTCTCTCACTTACTGTGATTAAGTTGGGAAAAAAGCCAGAGAAAGCTCTTACAGTCATCTCTCTCTCTCACACACACACACACACACACACGACTCTGCCTGCGCAGCTTTTTGAGGACATTCATCGGCATAGTGCGACCCACCCGCCCCACCCCATCGCCGTTTACCCGAACTGTGGCCATCGCAGCCAGCGTTCGTCGCCCAGAACTCACCCGGCCTCCAGCCCGAACCCGAGGAGCACATTGTAATCCTCCAAAAAAAAGCCTCTTGAAGTCGCTGTGTTTAAAAACTCAAATCGGTCCCCGCAAAGGTGGCAGTACACACACGCAGCAAGTATGTCGAGACTGCACAAAGACACACGCGGCACAGCCTGTTAATATCTGCACAAGCACATCGGTTCTTACATCCACGCACGTGCGTGTGCATTCGTACTTGCTACATACTGAGGACCAAAAAAAAAATTTTTTTGCGTGACAGTGAGGACATTTTGGGAAGATCTCATGTTGTGAGACGCCTAGTCTCGAGATTAAGACTGGGTTTGGGGTGGGGCGCCTAGCTGGGGCCGCGAGGGTCGAGGTAAGGTGCTACGGAATGCATCACTTCAACGGACCGTCCCCACTATGTGCTGACAAGTGTGGCGATTGCTCCAAGTAATAACTGGCGTTATAAATAGAAATGCAATAACTGTAACTGTTCTATTCCCTTTTTATAGCTTGGAGTCTGAGGTCATCTGAGTGTCTGTGATGCTCAGACACTTTGTGCATCACCAAAACAGCAGTCAGTTTGGTAATGACCAAAAGTGTTTCCGGGCCCAGCGGGCATCGCGGGCCCAGACGGTTCCACCTGTGGCCGCCATGTTGCCTGCAGAGCCAGGCGACGGTCGAGGAAGAAGCAGAGAGCATTTGTGTGGTACTGAAATGCACTCAGTGCTTCTTTAAAGCAGCTATAATCAATATTTTATTATCGCAATATATCAAAGCATCGTTCGATTTCATGTCGCCACCACCAAACTCCACTTTTCATTTTGCAGAATTAACTTTTTTTTTTTTTTCCTGCAAGCTGCAGAAATGTTTTTCTGATTCTTGTCAGTGGGAAGTTCCAGTTACTGTGTGTGTGTGTCTGTGTGTGTGTGTAATTTCCACTCTGAAACACTAAACAAACAGAGGAGTCTCTACTCCCTAATTATGCTATACGCTCCAGCACTTAAAACCCATTAGCACTGGAGGAGAGTGTGTGTGTGTGTGTGTGTGTGTGTGAGTGTGAGGTGTGGACTGAGGTTGACCACCGTTATGTGGGGGAGGGACCAATGAATGTGAATGGGTATTCAGATCAAAGTCAAATGGATAATGACAGACTAAACACAATGGGTCTAATTCATGAAATGTTAGTAAATTTGCACGTAGATTTACACATAAAAGCCTACTCTACTAAAAACCCACTCCGGATTCATGAACACCGCGGGAAACTCAGATCTGATCGTTAACACGTGTGTAGATCATGAATGCCAATCAATCGTAAAGTGCCAGCGTGCTCCCGCTAATCAGCTATTTGCATAAATCCATGCCCATGAATAGCCAATGCACACCATATAAGAAGGTGTTGTAGACATGTCCCGCTGACCTGTCAGTCATGGCGCAAGCAAAGACAGGGAGAGAAAGAAAAAAGAATTTTTCCGAAGCGGAGATCGAAGTTATTTTGAGTGAAGTTGATTTAAGAAAAAAGCATTTTATTTTCATCTGTCAACAGTAGTGTGACAGGGACAGGTTTTATTCTTACCAATGATCCAGCCGTCCCTCACAGCTCCATCCTCCAAACGCATTCATCCTGCGAACCCAAAAAAAACCCCTCTCTCCAAATAGCGCCTTGCGCTAAATGGTGCAATAGTGCAAACTGTTTATTCTCATCATTCAACATGTAGAAATAATGTGAAATTTAATGAGTCGAATTACATAGATAATTCACAATCATGAACCTAATCTGTATCTTAAACCTGCCAACTGCCAACTAATTTAACTAAATGTGTTATATCTTTATTAAAAGTTTTTTGTTTTTTTGTTTTTTTTTTATCACATGTGTCAAAGGCATAGAATTGTGTACATAACAGAGTGCAATATGAATTAAAATTGTAATTTCCAATAGTGGCAAGCTTTATTTATGTGCAGTCTTAAATTTACACAAGCTCTAC